>PVIC010007414.1:7554-41517 GCA_004025085.1 Thryonomys swinderianus | reverse complement strand
GTATAAGGATACAAGCAACACTTTAATAATCCCATTGGTCTTTAAAAAGTAGATTACAGGTTAATAAACTGTGTGATAAAATTTAAATAACCTCTACAGAAGTGCTATTTTGTTAGATGCCATTTTATGTTTTAATTAAAGAAAACAGCTGACAAACTATATTGTTGCCAAAAACATTAATGAGACTCTTGCTCTTTGGTACAATTTCATTCAAGTGCTTGTGAATATGTCCATATCCAGTTGTGGGTTTATATACACACTACCCGCAATGTACTTCTTTGCCTCTTTTCACTTCTGTAAGACATGAATGAAATTCCATCCAAGTCAGACTGCAATAATAATTACTACTGGAAATTTAATATTAACTGTATGTCAATTATTCCCTACCAAGTTAGCATAGCCTACAACGTCCAGTCTAACCTGGCCCTTCTGCCTACTTTCCTTGGTCCCTTAGAGTTTATTTCCTTGGTCAAGGAGACCCACCCTCCGCAGACAAGCTGATACGGGTGAAAGGTCTCCACTCATCTCATGTAGGACACCGTACTGACTATGCCAAGACCTTGTGTTATTTTTTAAAATTCACAACTATTTTTAAGCTGGTACTCATTTTTGTTTATTTGCATATTTACTCATTTTTCCTGTTTCCAAACAGCTTGGCATCTCCTCTGTGTTTTGCAGTGTTAGCTTCACGCGTGGCAGAGTGAAAGTTCTCATCACCTGGTGAACGTGTCTTCAGTGGCACTGGTCCAGGGACTTTTCATCTGTTACCTTTCTGCAGATGAGTGAACCACAGTAGAGAGTAACGTGGAGTGAATTCTCTTGTTAGGGTGTGGGCAGAAACCCTGGTCCAGGGGACCACAGGTCTTTCGCACCAATGACCTTGCTCCTCTGATTCCATCAAACAACCTCCAAGCAGAAAAACCTTCTTAAGACAGCCAGGGAAAAGACATTTTCCCAGAAATGTTTTGGAGTTGGATTTTTAATTCTCCCATTTTGCCTACCACTTTAAAAAAAATTGTTATTATTCTACCAGCTTGAACCCTGATCTACATTTAGCCATGGAAACAAGAGGGTTCTTAAATGTGTTTTTGCCCACAGATCTAAACGTAGGCAATCTGTGACCCTTACTGACCTCTCCTGACTGTTTGTTTGAGGCAGGATCTTGCTTTGTATTTCAGACTGGCCCTCAGCTCACTATATAGCCCAAGCGAGCCTCAAACTCAGCAATCCTCCTACCTTTGCTTCTCGAATGCTGGGAAGACAAGTATGAGCCACCACGCCTGGCACTGTGGTATATGGTACTCATTGCTGGTGGGCGTGAGTCACCACGCCCAATACTATTGTATGTGGTTACTGGGGATTGAATCAGGGACCTTCCTCTTGCTAGGCAAGCGCTGGAACCACTGAGCTAAATCTCTGGCCCTCTACTGGCTTTTTTGTTCTCTACTCAGGTGGAGGCAGCTCTTTGAAGAGTGGAAAATTACCACCCCCCAGTTCCCTAACTAAAAGGTTAAAGCTAGGTCAGCCCAGGCAAACAAGATGCTGTATCAAGAAGTAACATGCTATACCCTAGCAAAAATAAAACTTCGTTTAACAAGGTACATAAAAACCGCAAGACTTGGAAAGCCCAAAGACCAATAAGGGACTGCCCCGTAGTCCTCCACCCCCTGTTTGAGTTCTGCTTAAAAGAGGGCTGTCATCAATCACTGCCGCTGCCCCCGGCCCGCATTTCCTTTAGTGGCGGAGGCAGCCCAGATTCGAATCTGTAAATAAATTCTGATTAAAACTCCAAATTGGCTGACTGGAGTTCATCACCCGGGTTGGGAGGTCTCTGCTCCTCGGGGCGGCCTCATCTCCACACAACACTCTTGAGTGACCAGGCCCTTGATCTGATCAAACCAGGGCACAGAAAGCAGATGGCCAGGGAGTGTATCCGAACTTTCACATGCCCTGGTTTAGGTGATAGCTTTTAGCTTATTTACCTATTTCTAAGTATTGTTTATTCAAGGAACTAGACTACCTTCTTTCTGAATTTCATGCCCCTTTCTTTCCTAATACTTAATGCATAGACTATGAGCACCTTCAAAGTAAATACAACCTTTTAAGTATGAAGTGATGAAGCCAAAATTCAGATTGGCTTGCCAATTCTGTGGATTGAAGATGCAATGAATGATATTTGACAAGATATTCTTGAATTATTCTCAAGTTTATTTATGTCTCAGATAAACAGAGCTGGACAGTAGTAAAGGATGTTTTACAAGAGCTACTGTGTTAGGGAGGGGAAAATCTCATTAAAAATGTATCCTAGCTCCAAATGCAGCAAGGACAAATGAAGAAGATAGGTGGAAACCAGTGATTAGAAAATTACTAAAAGAAACATTTCAAGTTAGGGATTCTGATTAAACTAATGTGACAGGATTCTTGCTGCACACAAGCCAAAGCAATTGATCACTGAGGGTGAGGGGTGAGGATTTGACAAGACACCAAAAACAATGTGATAGTTAATGGTTATGTCAATATGAATGGATTAAGAGACACCTAGTGGATTAGTGAAGCACAATTCTGAGTGTCTGAATGATTGAGTCTTCACTTGTGAGCCTCAAACTGAAGAAGGAAGACCAAACCTAGATGTGTGTGGCACCAACTACTAGGCATGTAGCCTCATGGAACTGAAAGGAAAGGAAAAGAAGCTGCCCTCTCACTTTGTTGGAGAAGTTCTGGTCTTTCTTATCACCTTCGGAGCACTGTCTCCATCCAGTTCCTGCAGGCTACCAGAGAAGAGTAAGTGAACAGAATTTGCTGGCATATGGGCATTCAGCCTTCCAGTGGGAGCCCTTTTGGTTTCCAGTACAGATTTACGTTGGACTCTGCAGTGAGCTCCAGCCCTTCAACTTCTGACAGGCTCCGGTTCTCCATTCTGAATCCTTCCACCACTATTGAATCTGCCATACATACATATAAACATTACATGCTCTGTAACTTAGGCAGTATATATGCACCAATTCACATGGTTAATCAGTAGAAGATGAAGGATTTTAATCTCAGTACTCTGGCACAAGACCTGTGCTCTTAACCAACATGTCAGTCTGGGACACTTTCCTGAATGTGCCTTCCAACACTTTTGTCTCCTACTACCCTGTGCCCAAAAGCAGCTTGTGATACAATATCCTCTGTTTCTGCCTTGCTCTTGGATTTTGTTTCATTTTACTTGAAAATGTCTATGTTGTCAATCCCCCCTGTCTAGGGTAAGCAAACACCCTGACTGTTTGTTCTGATTTTACTGGTATGATAATAGCACATACTTCTCAGCTTGTTGAATATCAAAATTATGTCATCATAGTAAATCATATGATCATTCTAATCATGATTGTCAACTCTATCAAGGTGATTTGGTCAGAAATTTTCATCATGATTTTGAGTCATTGACAGTCAAACGGATGTACCTTCAGGACATACTCATAAGTGAAATAAATAGGTCACAGATGTGTAACTATCACACCTGTTCTCTGGTATGAGAAACTGAAGATGTTAACAAGTTCTAGAAGGTATGATGGATACTGTGAAATAGGAAATATCCAAAGGGAAATGTAGTGAAGGAGTAATGAGGGGTCAGAAAAAATGTGATGGTAATAAAAAAAATAGGAAACAAAGCTAATGTATTTAGGGGGTGGAGGGTTGCAGGGTGGGTAGGGGATTGGGAAAAAGTGAGAATCAAATTGTGTCATATACTGGTACAAATTCCCAATATTGATTGTGATCACAATGTGTACATATAACATACCAATGAAGATAAAAATTTTAAAAATTAAAAAAAGAAAAAAAGAAATTTTCATCAGTCTATATGCTCTACAATTGAGACACAAACCACCACTCATTACCAGGACTTTCCCATATTGCAAGAGTGGCCCTGAGAATGGTTACTTATCTTGTCTGTGAAAATGAGATAATAAATCAGAGGAGAAAAGTGTATTATATAACATTATTCAATCTAACTCTTAAGCCTAAAAAGACAAAACTAGATTAAGTGAACAGAATTTGCTGACATATAGGCATAGAGCTGAGCAATAGCTGAAAGCTAAAAAGAAAAATGGCACTGTTATAACATTCAGAACCTTCTATATCCACAAAAACTTGTTAGGATTAATAAAAGAGTTCAACAAAATTGAAAGACAAAACTCAGTTGCATTTTGATACATTAGCAATGAAGAAACTAAACATGAAATTAAAACCAATTTGGTTTGCAACAGCATCAAATAAAACAATACTCAGGTAAATTAAAAAGGGAAGTGAAAAACTTATTAAACAAAACTGCAAAAATATCACTAAAATAAATCAAATAGATGAAAATTTATATTAATATTCATAGATTGCAAGACAATGTTAAGATAGCAATACTCCCCAGACTGATTAACAAATTCAGTGTAATTCCAAAGTTGGACTTGCTTGTTTGCAGAAATTAAAAGATCATCCCTTGGGCTGGAGATTTAGCTCAGTGGTTCCAGTGCCTGCCTTGCAAGTGCAAGGCCCTGAGTTTGATCCCCGGTAACCACTTACAATGCTGGGCATGGTGACTCATGCACACCAGCTATCAATACCACATACCACAGTGCCAGGTGTGGTGGCTCACACCTGTAATCCCAGCACTTGGGGGGCAGAGACAGGAGGATTGCTGAGTTCAAGGCTTGCCTGGGTTAGATAGTGAGCTCAGGACCAGCCTGAACTACAAAGCTAGACCCTGTCTCAAAAAAAAAAAAAATCATCCCAAAATTCATATACAGGTAGAATAGACAAAATACTTGACCAAAAGATCACAGGTGGAGAACTTATTTTTCCATTGTATATTTCCCCAGAAGCAATATGCAAAACAGTGTAGTTCTGGAAGAGAGGTAGACACATACAACAATGCAAGATAATTCAAAGTAAAACAATAAACCCTTAGTATTACTACTTATGTTTTTTGACTGGGTTTTAGTTATGCAAAATGAGTCAGCCTTGGTAATCTGTATAGAACATCCTGCCTTGAGTTAATAACACTGTACTTAAAAACAAGACAAATAGTCTTATATTAAGTGTTTCTAACATGAAATAAACTGAAAGAAAAGAAACATTTAGAGGTAACCAATCTATTATCTTGATTATCATGATGATTTTAATACTGCCTATGCTCAAATTAATCAATGGCATACATGTGTCTAGTGTCATGAAAATCACATATACCCCTATGAAACCATTTATGATGCTTTATTCACATGATACCCAGAATAGCATGATAGTGAGAATTTAGAGCAACTGCAGTTCTTATAAACTCCCGTTTGTAATGTGAAATGGTACAACCACTTTGGGAAAAAGTGTGGCAGTACTCAAAAGGTTAAATATAGAATTACCATATGAGTCAGGAGTTCCACTTCTAGATGGATACTCAAAACAACAATACAACAAAATCTAGTCCATGTTCCTAGCAGCATTATTCATATTAGTACTAAAGTAAAAAAATTGTTCACTGATCAGCAAATGGAAGAATAAAATGTCATATTTGCCCATAGAAAGGTCTGAAGTACCAACACATATTAATATGTGAGTGAACCTCAAAACATTATGGTAAATGAGAAAAAAGGGAAGCACATTATGTCATTTACACGAAATTCCATCATGGCCAATATGTAGACACAGAAAGTAGATGAGAGGTTCCAGGGGTTTAGATAAAGGTGAATAATGAAGGTGCTATCAGTACGAGATTTCCTTTAGGCTGACAAAAATGTTCCCGAATTACACTCCAGTGTCACAACTCTGGGACTGTACTAAAACCGAATGAACTGTGCACGTGAGAAAGTAAAATATAAGCAATAGAACTGAAAACGTACATAAGCTTTATTTATATTTTTAAAGTAAGCTTTAACCTTAAGAAACTATTGGGATTGGGAAGGTCTAGGAAATAGGAAAATTGACTGCACAGTTTCTGAGTTTGTTAAGCACTGTAAACTGGAAGAGCAATTTTTTCCCCAAAAAGACTAACAAGGAGAATAGTTGATGTAGAAAGTGTAGCCCAGCAGCGTCAGGGAGAAGAAAGTACCGATAAGGGAACCGGAAGCCCTTGTCCCCTGCTTCCGGTATCTGGTTCTCATTCTCCTACACATTAATGTTAGGAGCATTAGTTTTTCTTTCAGAATTCTACTCATTCAAATGACTATCCTTTATTTACTTCAAAAAATAGTTTTTCTTGAAACCTAACCTAGTGCGGGATCATTAATTTCAGAGGTAGTCTATAGAATAGAAATAAATGGGCTTCTAAAAAGCACAAAATAGAGATAGTTTCATTACATTTTGCCTGTGAAAATATTTGTTTCCTCTGTTTAACAGGACTATCTGGCTTAATTTCTTTTTTTGTGTGTGGAGGATGAGTCACCACAACCAAAGTATTCACCCATTCCTCTGTAGTTTTCAGATATACATACAAATATGCACGTTGAAATTTACAGAGATTTTACATAAAAGACATAACAAGGAGTCAGTGAAAAGAAAACGTACTCCAGCTCTTGTTCTGTGGTAACTCAGTTTTTACACTCATCCATATATGTACATATGTGTATATACATACACACATTCAGTTAATGTCTTGAGAACAAAATCACTTTTCAACTTCAGCCTCTGCTTTGAAAATGTAAATAGGTGGCCCCTTGGTATTGGCATTTGTGACATGTGCAGTCCAGGCACTCCCGCAGATACCAAAGTTCAGGATGCTCAAAATTCTTATTCGAAATGCGTAGCATTTGTGTATTGTGGAGCCTTTCCTCCTATACATTTTAAATGATTTGAATATTACATATATTCAAATATAGTAGTATGTTGTATGTACTTTACATTCAAACATAGTTGTATGTAAATATTTAATATATTGTAATTGTTAGAGAATAATGATAAGGAATAGTGATTGTAAAGGAACTGTAATTGAATAATAAGGAATAGTGGACAAGTTTAATATACGTGGAATTTTTGTTTCCATATAGCTTTTAATGGCATAAAATATCTGTGGAATACCTAGGAATCAACCTAACAAACAAAGTGAAAGACCTCTACTCTGAAAACTAGAGGACTCTGAAAAATGAGATAGAAAAGGAAATTAGAAAGTGGGAAGATATCCCTTGTTCCTGGGTCGGGAGAACCAACATCATCAAAATGGCTATACTTCCACAACTACTATACAGATTCAATGCAATTCCAATTGAAATCCCAATGGAATACTTCACAGAACTAGAGAAAATAATACAAAAATTCATCTGGAACCACAAGAAACCTAGAATAGCAAAAGCAATTCTAAGCAACCACAATATGGCAGGGGGTATTACAATCCCCAATTTAAAACTCTACTATAAAGCCACTGTGATAAAAACTGCATGGTACTGGCAAAGTAACAGACCCCAGGACCAGTGGAATAGATCAGAAGATGCAAAAACAACCCTGGATACTCTAAGCCACCTTATCTTTGACAAAGGAGGCAAACATCCTCAATGGAGAAAAGACAGCCTCTTTAACACATGGTGCTGGAAAAATTGGGCTTCAAATTGCCAAAAGCTAAAGCTAGACCTATCTCTTTCACCATGCACAAAACTAAACTCACAATGGATGCGAGCCTTAAACATTAAAACAGAAACAATAAGCCTGCTGGAAAACAGATTAGGTAAAACTCTAGGAGACATTGGCTTAGGCACAGACTTTATGAATAAAGCCTCTATAGCACAAAAACTAGCAGAAAGAATCAACAAATGGGATCTCATCCTACTGAAAAGCTTTTGCACAGCAAAAGAAGTCACTGACACTGCCAAAAGACCACCAACAACATGGGAAAAAATATTTATTAGCTGTTTATCAGACAAAGGGCTATTATCGACAATGTATAAAGAACTTAAACAGATCAGCCTCCCCAAGTTTAAAGACCCAATTCAAAAATGGGCATCTGAAATGAAGAGACACTTCTGAGAGGCAGAAGTCAAAGTGGCAAGAGTATATGAAGAAATGTTCAACATCACTGGTCATTCGAGAGATGCAAATGAAAACAACACTGAGATTTCATCTCACTCCACAAAGAATGGCCGCTATTACAAAATCAACCAACAATAAATGCTGGCGTGGCTGTGGGGAGAAAGGAACCCTTCTCCACTGTTGGTGGGATTGCAGATTTGTGCAACCATTGTGGAGATATGTGTGGAGATTTCTCAGAAAACTAGGACTAGGGGTCCCATTTGACCCTGCCATCCCCCCTGCTAGGAATATACCCAAAAGAACTTAGAAAATCACAGTGGAAAGACAGATGTACACCCTTGTTCATAGCAGCTCAGTTCGTGATAGCTCAATCTTGGAAACAACCCAAATGCCCATCAACTGGAGACTGGATAAAGAAGATGTAGGTTTTTTTTTTATAAAATGGAGTACTATTCTGCCATAAAGAATGACAAGATTGATTCATTTATGTGCAAATGGATGAACCTGGAGGACATGCTAAGGAGTGAAATCAATAGAGTACAGATAGGCAAATACCAGATCTTCTTGTTGATATGAGCACTGGTAGATGCAAATGAGCTCTAGTAGTATGACAATCCTTTTAGAATGGGAAATTTCCAAAGGAAATTTGGTGTGGGGATGTAATGAGGGGAAGGAATAAATATGATTCTCAAAGAAAATAAAAGAACATGTATATAGGGGGTGAGGAGGTGTGGGTGGGGATATGGGTAAAAATGAGAATTGACTGTGTCATATATTGGTACAAATTGCCCATGTTATGTGTGATTGTGAGATATATGCAAATTGTACCAATAAAGAATGCAATTATTAAAAAAATCTGTGGAAGAAATTTCTTAAAGAAGAGTAGATGACAGGAGAAAAAGAGGGGTGTGTGTGTTTGTGTGTGTGTGTGTGTGCGTGTGTGCGCATATGTGTGTTATTTACCTTAAATGCATGTGATTTGCCCAGCTAGCAGACCCATTAAGAAGCTCTTAACATTTCCTAAGGTAACCAAGGGGATTATGCCAAAAGAACCCAGAACCTACAATTTTGCAAATAATGCTACTTTTTGGAGGTAAGTCAAATGCACTGAGATATTCCCCCTAATGTTCCTAATGTACTTGGAAGAAAACATCATTAAATCTTTAAATGGTAGTTTTATAAATCAATAAGATTTCTTTCCTGGCCATGTTGGCTAACCGTGAAGATGGGGGTTGCTCTCAAAACACTGTTACATTTTGGTCTAGACTATACTTTGAATTTTAGCAGAAAATTGAAGTATTTATTTATAAATACCCTTTAGAAATCACTGACAGTCACTGGTGAAAATAGCACATCTCAGACCTGCTACAAAATTACATATGATCATCCAAGCCCTCAAAGCATTCTCTATTTTAAAAATTCTTCATGCTATAGTTTGAAAACTTTTAAAATGAATTATCACAGGTTTTCAGAATCTAAACTTTCCTATTTTTACACAGAAAATCTTTCACATGGCTAAATAAGAGAGATAGGTTTCATGGCTATGAACATATAATTTCCAGCCCAACTACAGCAAATAAATATTAACTTCAAAAAAAATTATGTTGCTTCCTCTAACATGTTAATTTTTATGAGACAATAAGACAAAGCTTTGTGTTTCTCCAGAAAACTAAGAAATTTTACACATCCTTCCATGATGTCCTTTGGGCCAGGTTGACTTCAGTGAATCCATAATACTGAATACACCTAGGAAACAAAAGCTAATCATGCCTTGACCAGCTACAGTGTTACTCAAGTGGTTAGGGTTTGTGTTAGACAAAGATGTCAAATAGAAAAACTAGTTATGCAGAGTAAAAGCCGGAAAATTCCTGAACACGTCTAAGTCAATAGGCCTTACCCCACACTTCATTTTTATGCATATGAAATTTTTAGTCAAGAAATGTAAGACATTTCCTCAAGGTCAGTAAGCTACTTTGTAACTAAATTAGATTATTCAATAAATTAATCAACTGAATTCAACAAAGCGACTCTGTCCGTCCCTAGTTTTTAGTTGTATGATGTACATACATTAATTGCTATGATTACCTTGTTTCTAATTGGTTGATTTTTTTCTTTTTCTATACTTAAAGAAAACACACACATTAGCAATATTATTCAGTGTAATAAAACTGACTTTTTATTTAAAAAAATCTTCCATTCCCCTTTTAAGCTCACTCTTTTAGGGATCGTGCTGGGTACACAAAGATAACAATGAAAATTCACTGAATAAAGAAATGTAATATTTTAAGAAATGAGATCTTCCTGATTCTGATTATATGCTATTTTACATAGCTTGAATAGAATGCAAAAAATTCAATGCCACATAATTATTCTCGGTAGTTTAATATAAGATGATTATCACAACAGAACAAGTCTCTATTTTCAGCCTTTTCTAAAACCAGAATTTTATATGAATGCAGCATTAAAAGACTACAAGGTTCAAAATCTGATATAAATGTGTCAGGGAACCACCAATGGAAAGGAAAACATTTTGCAAGTCTGTATAAATTATGACCAATTTGTAAAGCCTGCATTTGCAAAGTACATAATGACCCAGAGTTCTATGTTCTTCACTTCCAAGAAAGCTGTCCTCTGCATAATAGTTTAGATTTTGAACTTAGCTCATTTGTCTCTCTTTCTTGTAAAAAGCTGTAGTGTCTACAGAGCTTCCATCATTTAAATATTTCTTTATATAGCAAAATACTCTCTACTGAATTTCAATATTTTTGCTAATTATACAGTGGATACATGAAACAACTTGATTGCTAAAAGTTTATTCAGCAATAGAACATGTACCTCTTCTGCTAAAGTCTAACCTAATGTGATATTTCCAATCTTCAAGATCCCTTGCTTTCCACAGAAGCAAAAAAGAAAAAAAAATATTTTGAGATACGAAAGCATATTTTCAAATTCCCAAAACTATATTCTCCAGTATTTTTGACGAAGATGTTTCACAAGCCTACTATATCAAGAAATGCCACTGACAACCGATGGTGACTTAAGTTCCACAGATATTTCTATCTTGAATTCTTAGGTCCCCCGAACATATCTTAGAGAATATGGTCCCTCTTCCCTGGGGCTGACAGCCTCCAGGGGGCCTCTGGAACAGACGTCCGTCCGCACACACCACCGGCTGGCGCCAGGCTCCCAAGACACTAACACCACGTGATGCTCAGTCTCTGTCCCAGGGCTGCCATGTGCTGCAACTCTGCCTCTCGGTGAGGGAGATACTTACAACATTAGAAGTATTAATGAGGGCCGGAGATTTAGCTCAGTGCTTCCAGCACCTGCCTCGCAAGCCCAAGGCCCTGAGTTTGATCCTGGCAACCACATACAATGCTGGGCATGGAGACTCACACCCACCAGCCATCAATACCACATACCACAGCGCCGGGCGTGGTGGCTCACGCCTGTTATCCCAGCACTCAGGAGGCAGAGGCAGGAGGATTGCTGAGTTCCAGGCTTGCCTGGGCTACATAGTGAGCTCAGGGCCAGCCTGAACTACAAAGTGAGACCCTGTCTCAAAAAAAAAAAAGGTATTAATGATACAATCCAGGAAACATACAAGTAAAAATAATTCATTTCAGATACCAAAATGTAAAACAGTAGGATTTTATTTTTTTATGTACTTAGTTGTAACAAGAAAAAAAACTCAAATTAGTAGCAACTATCCCATTACATAGACTGCTATGAGTGACATTTCATTTTTTTAAAAAACATATTTATCTTACCTAAGAGTTTGCACATCTCTATTCTTATTTAATGGAAAATTCTACCTATTAATTTTACTTTTTAAGAAATCAAATTCCCTTGATTTACTTATAAGTCACTCATAAAGAAACGTACTGTCTATAGTAATAATCAGTTAATAAATATGATGCTATTGAGAGGCTTTAGAGAGACCTTTTACTGAAAGATAATTATTTTACTAATTAAAATGCTCCAGAGCCTGACTTGGAGTATTTGAAAATTACCAAGACTATGTTAGGAGGTGTGATGAAGACTTATTAAGCATATCAACTTTAGACCCTGATTCTGTCACCTTAATTCCAGAAATTCTCCAGTGTTTCTAGTAATTTCCAGAATAGAAGCAAAATAGATATTGGCCGACCAAGGCATATTTTATTGCATTCATATTACTTTTCAGAATATGCCAAGTATTTCATTAAGGAACCTTCTTAATGAACTTGCATCAGGCAATTATGCTATTTCCTTCCAATGATATAATGAAAATTTTGTTGGAAGCTGAAGTTGGAAACACTATTAACAGGGCAAGAAGTTCCATGGACTTTGAACAATTGATTTTCATTTGATTTTAAACAATCAAAATAATGGCTGGGATCTTTCCACAGATACTTCAATAAAATAGAAGAGAAGATGTGAAAGATGGTTAGAAGATCTTTCTTGTTGTTTTAATTTTAAGGATTTCAAACTTATACTTTCCAAGAACAGGATAATAAACTCCTGTCCACTGCTCTCAACCAATTAGCAAAATCTCTGGACATTTCCCACATCCCATCTGTCTCCTTATCTGTGTGTGCATGTGCGAGTGGGTCTCCCACATTTTGCCAATATAAATTACATATTCAAAATGCATTGTAAGATACATATATATAAGCAAACTCCTCTCTTTCTCTCCTCTTCCCTTCCCAGTCTGAAAATATTTTACTGTCCTCTATACACCCTTCCTTTTGTGATGAGATTCAGTGCACTGATTGGATACTTATTACAGAGCGTAACAATACGTTTTCTAGTTGGAGGTGCTCAGAGAAACCAGGAAGAACTTTTCTCTCTTCAAAACTTCATAGGTACATTTATTCCTACAGTAAGAACTTCATTTTATTAAGTGTAAAGGAATTGGGACACATATAAACAACATAGTAAACATATATAAGAAATAAAACTTCCTTTTTAAGATTTTTGTTATAACAGTAAGGAAACAAGGCAGAAGACATGGCAGACTGTGGGTTGGACCTGCACTGAGCTCAGCAGTCTCACATGTACTTTCATTTCTGCACCAAGTGGAGAACCTTACACTGTTCACGCGAGGGCAGCACGTGAGGCCTTCTCTTTGACACATCTGAATTGCACCACTGCTACTCTTGCGTGTGCTGATCTGTTAGGCATCTGCAAATTGACCACATTGACTTGCCCAATTCTTCAGTCCCAATAACAATATGTGATGATGTCACATCATGGTGTAACTTACCATTTGTAAGTTAAGAATTTCACTTACTCTACTGAAAAGCCTCATTCTGATTGAAAATTCTGTCAATGTTTTAGATCACTGACAATGCTACTGGTGAAAAATGCTATGTTTTAATTGCATTTCTCCCCTTTGGATTAAATTTAAGTGGTCTTTTTATTTAGAAGGGATTTTTTCTGTTAAAAATTATTTTTACTTTATGATTAGGTTTTGAAAAATTTTAATTGCAATTTCTGAGATATTTATAAATAAAACTGAAATTGTCTCCAGCCAAGTATTTCACCTGTCTATTCACATTAATTTCGATGTGTTTTTATTTCCTCATTTTTAATTTTTAATAGTTCTAAATAACTATGAATCTACAAAAAATTTAATGAAGGTGACACTGAGCCAAGAAAAATGCTGGAGAAAGAAGAGAGGGTCCACTTGCCTCAAAGCCCACTTTCTGGGCTAGTTTGGAGACACCGGAAACCAAGAAAATGGTGTGTGTGTTGCTCTTGTATTCATGGGCAGGGCCTTTGGAAGGGGACTCGGGCAGGAGGACTTAGAGCTGACTTGCTGTTAAACCTGGGGCTCGGTCTGAAAACTCAGGCCACAGGGGATTCCCGGAAGGACTCGCCTCTTTGACCGCCTCTGCGCCCCTTGTGCCACGCGGCGGGCAGCTACCCTTCGCTGTACCTCCTGGGCACGCTGTTTCTTTGGAGCAGCTGACGCCGGGCTGAAACGTAAGGTGAAGCAAATCCTCCTCCACTCAGTTGGGGATGTCTGACATTTCGTCCCCCACAGGCCTGACGCCTCAGCACAGCTGCCTCCTTTCCCGGAGCGGCTGCTCCCAGCTACCTGGGCCGGGGGACAGCTACAGCGGCCCCCAGCCCGCTCGCCCGCCAGGTCACCGTCCGCCGGGGCTCTCAGGAGGGGCGTGAGCCCTCGCGGTGGCCGCACACCCAGCTGTCCTCGCCTCATTTGCTCCATCTCCCGATCTGTGGGCCCTGTCCGTAAAATCCCAGCTCAGCATCCCTGAGTCAGGCCGTCCCTGCAGTTACCCCAGGAAGTCTTGCTCAGAGAGTGAAATTTTATATATAAATTTAAACATATATAAAATATTTATATATAATATTCATATATATAAAAAATTTATATATGTTTATATATTTATATTATAATATAAATATATTTAAATATAATTATATTATAAATATAATAAAAATAATATAATATAATTACATTATAAATATATTTAAATATAAATAATACTTATATATATATATATATATAAAATTTTGTTAGAAATTCTGCAAGTTCTGTTTTACTTTCCCTTTTGCCCAAATTCAGTAGTTAATCTTTTTCCTTTTGAAACCTTTTCTACCAGTCTTTTCTCAATTTCTCCTATCATGTCCTGGAATAATGAAGCCTTTTATCTCTAGTTACCTCAAAAAGTGCTTATGACCATAGTATTGCCTGATTATTTACATAGTTATAACATGTTATGTACCTCTAATACATTAAGGGCACGGTGACTGAACATAATCCTGAAGTCAAATTTTCTAGCTTTAAATTTGTTAGAAATGTTTTACCATCGTTCCCTGACAGTCCCGGGAAAGGTCTGAGGCTGAGGCTCTGCCTACTGAGAGGCCCGTCCGCAAGCAGCTCGTGCTCGGCGGGTACTGGGAGAAGCACGGGGCTCCTGTGCTCCAAAGACTGTAGGCCAAGGACTCCATGACTCACGATGCGGTAAAAAGCACGAGAACATACATGTGGCCAGCCGTCCTCACAGTCCCCACATACTATAAGGATTCTGCAGGTGAACCCAGATGAACGCCTGAACTCAGCGTGGCTTTGCTAGAGAAAAGGAATCCTGAGGCTAGAGAATCCACTTTTTCCCGATCAGAGACACAGACTCTCCTTCGGAGGGACAGACCGGTTCTCACTCCAGCCTCCAGTGTCACTCATTGTATCTCTGCTGGAAAACATACTCCAAAGCCAGGGTCAGTAACTCTGCTTGCAGGACATGGAGAAACACAAAGAAACCATAGGTCATTTCCCTCAGAACTTCCCTTGCTAGCATATTACTGCCTCACGCTGTCAGTGCAACTAATATTCAGAGATTTTCTCTGAATCTCTTTATCTCAATATTACATACTTATCTCCAAATGTGTAATGAAAACAGAACTGAATAATTATTTTTTTTATTTTTATTTCAGACACTTTCTACTATTACAGGAAAATTCTTCACTAGTTAGCTAATAAACAGAAGCAGTAGTTTTTGAATGTTCAAACTCAAGCTTCACGTGGGTGGAAAACCGAGATATTTTAAACTTCACAATGAATATGATTTGCCCTGAAAGTCACAGCTATTGACAGGCAGTTAAAGAGATTTCAGACAGCTCGCTCGGCGGGCTCCACACTCCCCACCGTGTAATCTGGGGAACGTGGGGACCGCAAGATGGAGTTACAGTGCTTAGCTTTTCACTTCAGATGAAGAGTTACATTATTCCCTTTATATATAAAAATAGTTTTATATGTGCTTAAAGCATATCTTACAGGATGACAGCAAAGTCACTTTGGCAGAGATGCATGCCACTAAAATTGCTTCCCTTCCCACTAATAGTATATAATCAGCATTTCCATGATAGGCATCCTCTTGGAAGGAACCCTTAGAAATACACTGAATTACTCGGTAAATAAAAATATTAAGTCTCCCTAGAGCTCTCAAACATAACCTTGACTTATCGACTGCAAAGCTGCTGACTCTCCACTCTGTAAGACAGTAGGCGTTCCCTGGGGCTTTACCTTTAATGGTAAATAAAGCACTTAGCTGCCCCTACAAGACTATTACAAGCTGTAATGAAAATGTATACAATGTCTGAACAGAAGTATAGGTGAACATATTGCCATACCCATTGAAGAAGTAAAGCCAGACAATCAAATATCATTGTCACTACATCATCAAAGACATAGAGCACTTACCAAATACAGTGTATGTGAGGGCTGATGTATTTGAAGCCTCCACCCAGGCTATCAAATTTATATGATGGTGACAATACAAAGAATACCACCTACCTCCAAAGAATTCAGAACATTTTAATTGTAAAATCATCAAACTCTATAAAATCAGAAATGTGGTTACCAAGACTCATATTTTTACAGACGAGGGAGTCATGGGAGTTCATTAATGGTCTGGAGCCAGCTGAGCAGATTTTTATATCACCTGATACAGGTGATTTTGCAAAGGCAGCAAAGAAAATGTGTAAAATTGTGAATATGTGTTGTACGTTTGTCAGCCAAATCCTGCCACCTCATCACTGCCAAAAACATAAGTCACGAGAGTTGACAGTGAAGACAACAGTTAATACTTCTGTATTTCTGTACTTTGTTTAGATTGAGAAAGCCCAGCAGGGAAACACTGCTGTGGAGCTATGCTGTCTTCTCTGCTGCCCCTGCAGATGCTCACGGACAGTGTCCACAGCACATGAAGCCTGTGCTCAATCAAAAAGCTCACTTATTCAGTGTTCCTGTTCTGCACAAGCACTCTCTGAATCCAAGTGTTTCCTCGTGGGGGCTACTGTTTTGATTTTAGAGACAACTGTCTACAACTATTCCTCTGCATCAGTCTCTTGAAGATATACAGCTAATACAAAGAGGATACAGAGCTAATGTTTGATATCTATCACATGAATGCATCTGATGTCTGAATCTAGTTTTGTGTACTGTACTTCTCATTTGTTTGTGGTTTACCATGGGTGTAGCAAATTTGGGTGGTTTAAAATTAATAGACACCACAAGAATTTAGTACAAGAAATTTTTAATTTTTTTCTAAGAAATTTATAAGGGTATGTCCTAGTATGGCTTGTATATTTAAAAACAGTGTACACTTTAATTTTATAAATTCAAATGTATTGTTTTTCTGAAAATATTTTAAGTTAGTGCTTACAGTTGTACATTCCACTACATGTGCATCTTTTGAGTCTCTATTACTATTGTTTTTTCTCTAAGCCTTTTTAACTCTGTATTTCCACTTTCTTCTTGTCCTTTTCCTTTTCATTACTTTCTTCGTTTTTGCTTAAAGGCTTGCTAATCACAGTGGTTGTTTATCTTCACTGATGAGTGAAAATTAACTATATGTATGGGATTTTGATATATATATCAAAAGTATATATCAAAATATATATATTGATAATATATATGTATATATATATACTGGAATAGTCAAATCAAACTAATTAGTGCATGCATTATCTCACGTATTTTCCTTTTTTTAATGTGAATACTGAAAAGTCTACCTTTTGCAATTTTCAAGAGTATAGTATGCTACTAAGGGTAGTCACCTTTGTAGACAATGAATCTCTTACACTTATTCTTCCCATCCAGGTGAAATTTTAGACCCTTTCCCTAAACCACCTGGTCTCCCTAGTCACCATCTCTTCGTCTGTGTTCTCCCATTCCACTTTCTTCTTTCATTACTATGTTTTTTCTTATAATGAGGTTTGTGATACATAATGAAAGTGTTCATCATGGGAAGTTAGTACACACACATACGGTTTTTAGTTATTCACCATTGTCATTTGTTTTTAATTCATAAATTAGTACATTTCATACATAAAATATATTTTAATGCCTTTTTCCTCGATTATTATTTAATCTTCATTTCTATAACAATTTTTTAAATTTTCCTGTGGAATCTATCAGTTTAGCTCTCTTATCCTCTTTAGACACCTTATAATCATTTTTGCATTATTCTACTTCTGTATTGTGCTTTTATAAGAGCAACTATTTAAAAAATTTTCTATAGAAATAGTAATAACAGTCCTTTATTACTTCATAGAAACTGTCCCTTTCTTAACATTTATTTTAAGATTTTCCACTTTTTTTTTTTTTTTTTGAGACAGGGTCTCGCTTTGTAGTTTAGGCTGGTCCTGAGCTCACTATGTAACCCAGGCAAGCCTTGAACTCAGCAATTCTCCTGTCTCTGCCTCCAAAGTGCTGGGACTGCAGGCATAAGCCACCATGCCCAGCAATATTTCCACTCTTTTTTGCTTCCTTCTAATTATGAATTTTTAAATAAGGAAGTAAATCTTTTCAGAAAGCTGTGGAATGGAAATATCAGAGCTTCATTCTAGGCTACTAGCATTTTTCCTTATGATACAAGTTTAGCATTAACGTGTTAAGTCTAGACAAACTAAATAGCAGTTAGATCTTTCTTATGATACAGCATCTCACATATGCACCCGTATCACCACATTACTGCTTCCAGTAATCACGGCTGTCTTTGGACATTTTCCTTGTTCAGGGAGGCATCCTTTGCCTTTCAGTAAGAAGGGTGGGTCCAAGAACGATTCCACATCACCCTGATTATTGACCATACTTGTGGTACGAAGGTATCTGGGGCTTCTCCGTAACGCTGTGCCCCCTTCCCATGAGAAGCGTGTGCTGTCCTCTACTGCTGAGGCGTGTGGTGATGGCCATTTTTGTACTTTAGGATGGACTGCGGCGTAATCTCACGTTACTGACCCTTTGACTTCATCAGGGTTTCAGATCTCCCACAGTCTCACCAAGAATATGAAGAGTTGGGCCGGAGGGTTAGCTCAGTGGTTCCGGCGCCTGCCTCGCAAGCGCAAGGTCCTGAGTTCGATCCCCGGTAACCACATAGAATGCTGGGTGTGGAGACACGCCCACCAACAATCAACACCGCATACCACAATGCCGGACGTGGCGGCTCACGCTTTATAGTTCAGGCTGGCTCTGAGCTCACTATGTAGTCCAGGCAAGCCTTGAACTCAGCAATCCTCCTATCTCTGCCTCCCGAGTGCTGGGATTACAGGCATGTGCCACCACGCCCGGCTAGGGCTTATATTTTTTAAAAAATTTAAAAGTAGAACAATCCTTAACAACTTGGAAATAACATCATTGTCTGTCACTTGGAATAATTAAGAAATATATTTTCTTATAAAATATGAGAGAATTTTACCTTGTCACAGATAAATTTAAAAGTATGCAATAAAAGAAAAAAGTAAATATGTAATAGAACAACTCACACTACAGGAAACAAGGATTATTAAACAACAGAGACTCATTTTAAAAGTGAAACCCAAAAATATATATAGTTATATGAAAACAAAGCTTGAATTGGGTAACAAATTTGCAGAATTTCCCCAGGCTTTAGAACAAAAGGTAAGAAACAGGAGATAAAAAGAATATCTACCTACAACAACTCTTGGAAGGGAAAGACAAGCAGTTTCTCAAGCAAATAAGAAAATAGATTTTCCTCTGAGGAAAAGAGTCACATGAATCTGTGAACTGAAAACTAAAACCTAATACTAACTAGAAAGCTTTTTACTAAAAACATAGATGCTTTAAGATGACACGTAGGTGCATTCCAGTGGACAGTTAACATTTCTGGAGTAGGGGAAAGGATACTGAGTTTACTTTCACTAATTAAGAATAGAATAACAGGGCCTGAGATTTAACTCAGAGGTTCTGACCCCTGCCTGGCAAGCGCGAGGTCCCTGGTTCAATCCCCAGTAACCACATACAATAATGGTGGGCGTGGTGACTCAGTCACCAACAAGCAATACCACACACCACAGTGCCAGGCGTGGTGGCTCACGCCTGTCATCCCAGCACTCGGGAGGCAGAGGCAGGAGGATTGCTGAGTGCAAGGCTGGCCTGGGCTACATAGTGAGCTCAGGCCCAGCCTGAAGTACAAAGCGAGACCCTGTCTCAAAAAAAAAAAAAAAAAAAAACAGAATAGCAGCAAACTCCTGTGTTCAACAAAAGAATTGAACTCAGTAAAGCTGCACCCACATCAGAGTTAAATGGAGGCAGTGAGGATGAAGACTGTGTAATGAAGACGCGTAGTCTTGCTGAGTCTGGGAAATATTTGACTACCTCTCCATCCAGGGGCTGAACGGACATAGGAGCGGTGCAGGACTGAGGCAGGAAGGAAACAGATGAAACAGCGTTGGAAGTCAATCGCGAAGCCTCTCCTGTGCTTCATGTACAGCCTCTAAGTTACGACCCAACAAAGAGCGCGCCCAGGCCTCAAGGGGAGAGGGTGTGACTCCCGGACGCCCTCTTGCGGCAGGCTGGCACTTCTTTACCAACGCGATTCCGCCTCACGCATGAGAGTTCCTGCCTGCGTTTACACTCCACGTTCCCGTGAACGACCTTCCAGGTCTGCGGAGGAGTCGAGCGCCGCGGACACCCCCTGGCGGCGCAGCGCGGCGCGGCCCCCTCGCTCGGCGCACACGGAGGCCCCTGCGGCCCCAGCGACGGGCAGAACCGCCTCGGGAGGCTTCACGGAATCGCTGCAGAGAACGAGCGCGAGGCCCTGGCGGCACCAGGCAGGCGACTCAGATAATGGTGCCCTGTAAAGGGAGTTAATGGCCGTGCAGAAATCATATTTTTAATAGGAAATTACATTATGCTACTGGGTCATTCTTTTCCTCTTGGATAAATGATGTTTTTCATTCCTTCCATTTTAACTGAGAAGTCAGTGCAGTGTAAATTAACTGTACAGCACTTTCCCGTTATTCTAACCAAGTCCTCGGAAGTAGAGATGATTATAGATAATTTTGTCATCTTTAGTTAATGTGGTCACAGATTATTTTAATGACTCATAAGTATCAAAGAAACAAAAACTCCACTAGTGTAAACAGATCGGTTTTAAATTTGCTCCTTTTTGTGTATTTTACAGAAGGGTTTTTTAAGAACATATCCAGTATACTTTACTATAGGTACTGTGCCTATTCAATCTGGCTTAGTCCAATGAGGGTATATTTTGAAGTGGTTAATTTCACTTGACTGTATTATAGTATATGTCTCCTCTCTTCATACTGCAGAATTTTATTTTAGTTTTCATTTTGAAATAATATCAGATTCACCCAAAACAGTTGCAAATACAGCAGGAGGGAATTTGTCTCAAAATTTAAATTTGTCTTCATGGCTCAGTATGTTTCAGAGATATAAACAAGAAATAATCAAGTAATATACTCAAGATTTGCAGAGATTATTCCAAGGAGACCTGTCGCAGACTGACAAAACAAGGTAGGAATAGGAAGAGATCATTTCATGGTACTTGAAAAATATGACCTACTGGGCCGGAGGGTTAGCTCAGTGGTTCCGGCGCCTGCCTCGCAAGCGCAAGGACCTGAGTTCGATCCCCGGTAACCACATATAATGCTGGGCATGGAGACACGCCCACCAACAATCAACACCGCATACCACAATGCCGGACGTGGTGGCTCACGCCTGTAATCCAAGCACTTGGGAGGCAGAGACAGGAGGATTGCTGAGTTCGTGGCGGCTTGCCTGGGCACCATAGTGAGCTCAGGGCCAGCCTGAACTACAAAGCGAGACCCTGTCTCAAAAAAAAAAAAAAATATGACCTACTGCTGCATAGAAATACCATTATGTGCTCCTCTGGAAAGAAGGAAGAAAATGAGAGAATATCATTTCTAGGAAGCTTTGCAATGATCTCATGAGGCTGGTTGAGAATGCATTAAATGTCATCATGGCCCAGGTCCCTTTTGCTAAAATTGTTCAGTAGTAATTATGTATCACTTTCCAAGACTTATGATGTGCTTTCTTTCCAATCCCAGAGAAAATTATAAATACTGCTTAATCACAGGGATGATTTAATATAAATCTCAACTGGCTTTTCCTCATAAAATGCTGCTTTAAAATATTTTTGTTAATTTCTGGACTGGAAGAGTCACTTGATGCATTTAGTTTCTTGAATTTGCTGATTATCTTTTGTTGAACTACCTGAGATCTTAATTATTTTGAGAATTTTTCAGTATTTTGCAGATATGACCTTCTACTTAGAAAAGAGAGATAGTTATGTGAAACAGCTTTTGTTAGATCAGAGATCACAAAAAAATTTAGATACTGCACTTGTGCATGTTACAAACACAATAAAGGTTTTATTATCACAAATACTGGGCCTATTTATTTATCTGTCATCCTGCTCACTAATTAGAACTTCAGAAAAGAAGTTCTGATGCCCTTCACCATGAGTTTGGCATCTACTGTAAAAGATTAGGTGACTTTTAATGGGAAAGATAAAATATACAAGCGACAGAGCCACTAAAAAGTCAGAGCTACTCCTGTGTCCTCCTTTACTATTTCTCTGGACTCCAATAAAGAGTCCAGTCTCTGGAGATGTAAATCAAGAATCATACGCTTACGTAGGAAGTTAGCTTCAGGCGCATTAACTAGCATCAAACAGAGGGACAGATACCTCGGAAGAAGCTTGTATTTCCCCTGCCAGGCCTGTGCTTTTATGCCCGCTAAGCAGGAAGTGAAAGGAAGCTTGATGTTGGCTTCTACTTCCCATAACAATCCCCAGGCAAACTCTGAAGAAGAGGCCACAGTTCAAGCCGGGGTTATGTAAAGCCTAAGACATAAAATACCTACGACAGGCAGGAGGAATGAGTTCTCGTGTTAGGTGGCACCACCAGGTAGCTATAGTTAATTAACAATACCTTACTATGTAGTTCAAAAGAGCTAGAAAAGGGCCGGAGAGTTAGCTCAGTGGTTCCGGCACCTGCCTCGCAAGCGCAAGGTCCTGAGTTCGATCCCGGTAACCACATACAATGCTGGGCGTGGAGACTCACACCCACCAGCAATCAATACCACATACCACAGTGCCGGGCATGGTGGCTCACGCTTGTCATCCCAGCACTCGGGAGGCAGAGGTAGGAGGATTGCTGAGTTCGAGGCTTGCCTGGGATACATAATGAGCTCAGAGCCAGCCTGAACTACAAAGCGAGACCCTGTCTCTAGAAAGGAAGACATTGAATATTCCCAACATAAAATAATTGCAAATGTCTGAGCCAAGAAATATCCCAGTTGACTCGATCTGATTGCTACACAATTTTACATATGTATAAATTATATTTTTAAATATATGGAATATCTTTATATTAAAAATAGCTTGAATAATACTAAATAATAAGGCACAGGAATGTAAACTGTAGATCTTTCTGCTTGGGTTGCAGCGCTTGCTGTCGTGTTAGGTTTGAGTTTGAAGACTGAGAACTGCGGCCAGCATGGGTCAGAAGCCACCAGAATGTGGTTCCGTCCACAGGACGCCTCTGCAGTGTGCGAGCGGAACCCTCTGAGACGTGCAACCCTCCACCCGGACACAAAACAATCAGCGGTTGACAAAGCGGGCTCTTCTGCACTGTGGTGCAGGAGACTGTTTGAGAGCGAGAGGCTCAGACACTGCTCCCGTCCTTGGAATCAGCTTCACTCACTGAAGGCACAAGGAATGCGCACTCGCACAAAGGCAAGGCTCTCCCTAGACCCGCTCTGGGCCCTGGCGCGCCCCGGGCCGCCCTCCTGGAAAAGGCCAGGGACGCTGCCTGAGCCGTCCCAGGTCGTGCATGGAGGGAAGAGCCAAGGACTGGTTAAGCCACGAGAAAAGCGGCCATGGTGTGTACGGAGATGTCCCGCCAGGCTGCCCATCTCCTTCACTTGCAGACCCTGACCAGGATCCCACCCACTTTTGGATGATTCCAAGTGGATATCTGAAGAGCAATCATGAGGTTTCTGTGACAGCCCCCAAGCTGCAAGGCCCGAGCAGATGCCTCATGAGAGACACTGGAGCAAGCTGGGCACCTGACTGAGCAAGAGACCTTTGCAGAAAGATTCCAAAATGTGAAACCCATAGGGTAGTTCCATCTTCAGTCACAAAGGTCCCTTGTACTCAGGGAAATCCATTGAGGATAAATGAGCAGGTAGTTTCCTTCCGGACGCCAGAGGTGGATAGAGCACCTCAAAACCAGTGTTGAGCAGTATGAGAAAGCTGGGAAAGTTTGTCCAGGAAAGGAGATTGCTAGTAGGAACGTCTTTATCTCAGTGCTTTGAGGTGTTTGTAGGAAAGAGCATTCCGGGCTTTCCACATGGCAGACGCTGATCTGGCTGTTGCCATCTAAGCACTTGGAGACCCAGCCTCGCCATATGCATCCCGATTTCTGCCACCTGCTGACCCACACCAGTAGCATCCAACTGGTTCACACCACCCTGGCTGAACTGGTGCCATGGTCAGGGTGCCCACCACGGCCTTGTGCAGCTGAATTAAAGCAAGAGTAAAGTGGATAAAGTCACATAATGCACATATCTCTTACTTTCAGATGGCACAGTGCGGAAGGATAACAAAGACCTTGGCTGTCTCCCAGAATTCAGAAAGAGTCGAGCTCAGGATGTTATAGAAAATATCTCAAGGTGAACGCAACAGTTACTTAGAAGACACTGTACTGATCAAACACGAACATCAGCAAGACAGATCATAGAAATGTCGGTTGGTAGCCACACCTATGTGAGAAAAAGGTCAGTTAAAGCAACAATAATATTCTACTCCTCAGTCAAAGTTTGATGTAAGCAATCAGAATACCTAATGTGATCACAAGAACGTATTGTGATGTTTCCTCCTTATGTACGGACAGGAGAAAACTCTTGCAGATCTGGCTCTGAGGAGTCACAGCGGACCTGGGGCCTTGGGCCTCTGTCCAGGTGCCCGGAGCATCTGGTGCCGTCCGCGGTCCTCTGTGGCATGTGTCGCCTTTGACATCAGAGCAGCATCTGGCCAGAAGAGAACTGTGAAGAAATCCTTCCCCAAAGACTGCTAGACATGGTTTGTTTTTATTTAAAATATAACACATGCTATGTTTGCAGTACATAAGGGTTGTATACGCTGGTGAATTGGAACATGGACATCTTCATTCATTCTTTTTTCTTTCTTAACCCCCTTTCCCGTTCCCAAGAGCCCCACTTTCTCCGCGGCTCCTTTCAATTGTTTTTCTGCCCCTCGCCCTCCCCCCCACTCCATCTCTAGTTCTTCCATCTACTTAAAAAATATTTCCCTACTTCCTATTTACTATCAAGTATAATATGTATGTGTGTGTGTGTGTATGATGTATGTATATCTTCTAATGTAAAAGAAGTATCATCAAGAAATTAAACAATAACAGATGCTGGTGAGGATGCTGAGGAAAAGGAGCCCTCCCACACGGTGACCTCAGTACTACCACCACTGATGTCAGTGTGCAGATTCCTTAACAAAACTACTAAAAATAAATTCCACTTGACACAGCTACTCTCCTCTGAGGTATCTTCCTGCGTCAAAGTCATCAAATTATAGTGATACATACATATCTATTTTTATAAAAGCACCATTTTTAATAGCTAACTCTTGGAAATAGCCCATATGTCCATTAACAGATGAGTGGACAGAGAAAATGTGATATTAATACACTTGAGCGTGACTGTGCCCTAAAAAACAGAAGTGAGGCCTTTATGGGTGAGTGGGAACAACTGACAGAAAAACGGGAGGGGAAATACGTCACCGTCGCATGTGGCAGAAATGCTTGGGAAAGAATTAAGAGATGCTGAAACGCGGGTCACTCCTCAGAGGCCACACTGCCTGGAGTTCTTGTACAAAGAATCAGGTGGCTCACAGCATGCTGGCACGGGTGTCTCAGCTCAAGCCCATGGCCAAAATCTTACACTTCAGACAGTTTCTTGAGTACCTTGTCCCGACTTTCTATGCTTCCTTCCCATTGTCTCAGTGACACATTTTCTGTAAGAGGCAGGACGGTTATTTCTAAAAGAAAAGAAGGAAAAGCCCAGTGGGACAGCACGACCCTCTCCCTCGGCGCGGAGCACGTGTGGCTGGTCAGAGACCTCTGAGATGCTCTGTCGGAATCGCAAAGAAAACAATAATTCACTCTAAAGAAGAGAAGAGAGTTTTACACCCTCATTAGGAGGAAGGCGAGCTGAGGCCTGGACCCCAGAGTTGCATGTCAGGGCCGCTTCGTGCGCTCCTGCTCCCGTGTTTCAGAGGGAAGGCAGAGGCGCGGTCCCTCTCCTGCCTCGTCCTCCCGAATCTACAGGCTGCCTGAGCCTGGGGCCTCGGCAGGCCAGGCAGCCGCGTCCGGCCCCTGACGCAGAGCCAGGCTGGGGAGGGAACGCACGGGCAGATCCAATGATTGGCCTTTCACACTCTAGATCGAAAACAAAGGCCTGAGGGGGTAATTTCTCTTAATATAATTTATGAGGGCGACTTAGGAAACAAAGTACAGCAGGATCTATAACTTTCTTATCACATATCTTATCACATAGCCGTAACTGGTTATATTGAAAAGCTGGCTGTTGACTTCAAAGAATTCACTTGCTATACAGGATGAATTTAACCCCATCTCTTTTACTTACTTGAAAAAAAAAGACAAATTACTTGTGGCCAGAAAGTTAAGGGCAGTGTTGTTGTTTTTTAAATTTACTTATTGGCAGTTACTGTCACACTTACCAGATCACTGATCAGAACTGAGCACAAAATCCACAACAAAATCAACCACACATTATTTTATTCAATGCCTGTTTCATATTGCTGCTGTGTAACTATTTTTTATCCTTGTTACCAGTATAAAATGGGCTTACCCCTCTTTGCTGGAAAACTCCGGGTAAAACAGGGAAGACATTAACATTTAAGTTATGAGAAAAAAAAAAAAAGATTCTTTAATTATCTCTTTCCTACTCAGCAGCAGCCCCGAGTAATAAATTCCCTATAAACCAGTAGCAGAAAATCTCTTTCAGTCACTTTATAACACTGACAGAATTATTAGTTAAAATTAGACTTCTCTTTCTCATATCAGGGGAGACATCAGCATTAGTTTCTATATTAAACATAAAAGTTATTCATACATTCTGCAACTGCAGAAAGCTTTTTAAATGGATTGAAGGTGATGGATGCAGGATTCTCTGAACATTTGTTTAATAGAAATTATGATCATCGACCAAATTACACTTTGGAAAAGCAATTATTTCATCACTGCAATGCAGAACTACATTTTCCCATCTACAAAAGTGCATAAAGTATTTTATAGTCTGTTATACAGTTCTACAAACTGCCACACAACTACTGCTAAACTTCCGATTGCATTGTAATTCAAACTACTGCAAATATAAAACTACTTCACTTGATCAAACAAAAAACAACAGCAGTATATGTGCTATATGTACATGTGCATCCAGAAACACCAGGGATGAAAATAATGTTTATCATCTAAACATGCAATAAGAAGAAAATAGACTATCTAGAGGCAATCTAATAGATTCTACCTTGATTTATCTATTTTACTTGGTGTAGGTCTTTGAGCGCATAGAAAAAGCAGTCCGTATGTGGCAGATATGTGATTTTTCTTTTCATGACCTAACATAGTAAAGAATTGGAAACAGAATAGTACCTTTAAAATAATTCCTGCTAAATTCATGGTGACCCTGGAAAATGATGCGTCCCTGGTCTATCTCTTGGGAGCCGCAGGAACTGGGGGGGCCCAAGCCCTTGGTCAACCCAGATACGGATGAAGTGTCAGGGTCGTGGAACACGAGTGACCGCTGAGCGGTGCACAGAGAGGGAAGCCCTGGCCAACGAAAAAGCGAAGTGCAGGAGTGGGACAGAGCCTGCTGTAAAAGTGACAGATCACCGAGGATTTACATTTACAAGCATAAACGTGTTTTTAATTTCTGCCTTCAAGATTTTTCAAGCCCGGACCATTATAAAGATGACATGTACCAGTATCATCTGCTCAAATCTCTCAGACTATCCTGTGGTCTAAAACAGCCAGAATTAATCTCAATAGAAATTATTTTTAGATTTATTTCTTCAGAAATATCCATGATCATGTAGTATCATCTTTTTACTATATTCCTTTAACCTGTTACTTTTGTGGTATGCGTCACAAACTTCTTATTAAGCTTTTCTCTGAATTAAAAAACATTCTAATTCTCTTAAAGGTGAAATATTCACACGTAGGTATTTGGTATGCCTTTTGCTTCCATTTTTTATAACAAGCAATAGCTCACTGTCAAATGACTATGCATAGAACAAATTCAAATTGTTTTTCTTTTCTCTCAAGGACTGTATTCAGATTTTACTGAAGATTCACAGCCATAATTAACCTCAATAGAAATTATTTCACAAAACTATTATATGGTACATTATTCATATGTGACCTAAAGTCAGTGCTATTGCTTTAACAGTGCTGATTGGACATTCTCCCCAGATGTTCAGGAGATTTCATGTCCGATCTGGTGTGAGATTCATCTCCAGACTAGTCTTGAAGCCCAAAGACATGATGGGATCTTCACTCCCCTCCTGAGAACACTGATCCTGGGATTATGCAGACCACATCTTATAAAAATAAATGTGTACCATGTGGCCAAATATGCTGTGAAGATTTTGAAACTATTTTAATCAAAATTTGGGTTTATAACCTTTCTTTAACCGGTCATGCTAATATTGTTAACCCTCAACATTATATTGTAAGGTCATCTCAATATTCAAAATATTTCATAATTTTCCTCTCAAGCTGAATCTTACATTTCCACAACAACTGTAACATGAATTAAATAATCATTGAATTTTCTTTCTGGTTCTCCTATCTTGGTAATTATATTATAGGCAGAACAGAATGTAGTTGTTTCACGTTTTTTGTTCATTGTATGTGACAGTGACTAAAATGTGTTTTATAAAATTAATTTCTTCTCATTTTATTTCCCACAAAATTAACCATCTTATTTTGACTTATTTATCCTTCACTTTTTATTATGTTTACTTTCTTTCCATCTTATATGTTCACACTTTTTAGCTTTGTATTTTGAAAGCTACACCCATTTTCCTCCATGCTATAAAAGGATCATTATCCATTTGCAAATTGCTTGATGTGAGTGTGCACGCATGTGTGTGTGCATGTGCGTGTGTGGGGGTGCAGTGTAACATTTACATTCTTCACAGGAGCCTCGGCATGAACCTAATACACCTTGTTTTCCTTTTCATCCCCTTTCCCTTCCCTCCCTCACCCTAAATATGAGACCCAGTCTAGTCTTTCAGTAACAGTACAGAAATTTTCATCCTCATTATTGATGGTCTTTGTTGAATATTATCAGTTGTATCTCTTTAGCTTTTCCTCATTATATAGAACTAACTCTAGTCCAGATTTTTATCTATAATACAAACATGTAAGCATACACATAAAGTTGATAGAAGTAATTTTAATAATATTTTAGGCAAATAATGTTATATTTCTAGGTATAAAGAAATAAAATTGAAATATAGCCTTCTATACAAGTAAATTTTATTGTGTGTATTGAAGGTATGTATCATGATGCTATAAGAAACATAGTTAATGAAATAGTTATTAGGATAGTGAAGTAAATCGACATACTACTCATCATTACATAATTATTCAATTTCAAACTAGGGATGGTGGTACATGCTTATTATCCC
Organism: Thryonomys swinderianus; assembly: GCA_004025085.1. Classification (NCBI taxonomy): domain Eukaryota; kingdom Metazoa; phylum Chordata; class Mammalia; order Rodentia; family Thryonomyidae; genus Thryonomys; species Thryonomys swinderianus. The sequence continues at coordinate 12,010 of PVIC010007414.1, read as the reverse complement.
AGCACTTGGGGAGCTGAAGCAGGAAAATTATGAGTTTAAGTTCAGTCTGGTTTATATAGCAAGTTCCAAGATAGCAAGGGACTGTCACAAAAAAACAAAACAAAACAAAATTTCCTCTCCTGTGGTAAGAGTAAACATTGTTGACCCATTTAACAAAAATTCCAAATACAGCAAACTATTACTAAAGTCTTAATGTTGCACCTGAATCTTTTGACTTATTTATCTTACGTATTTGCTACTTTTATACTTTGACCTCCATCTTTTCCTTCCTTTCTCATCGCAACTCTGGTAACTCCTGTTTTATTTATCTATATATATTTGACCTTGACCAGTTTTATTTTTCCTTTTAGATCCCATACATAAATCACATAATATTTTTCTTTCTATGCTTAGCATATTTCACTTCACATAATATCCACCAGGACCATCTATGTGTGGCAAAAGCTAAGATCTCATTTTTTAAGATAATATAACAATCCATTATATTTATAATTGTCTATCTGATAAGAGCTAATATCCAATAATAATAAAAACTTATACAACTAAATAGCCAAAAAACATATAACCCGATTTTTAATAGACAATATACTTGAATAGACATTTTCCCAAGATGACAAAATGTGGCCAATAAGGATGTGAAACTCTGTTCAACATTGCTCATTATCAGAACCACAGATCATGACCCCTATACAAGACCATTTCATACTTGTGAAATGAGAAATAAATATGGTGAAGAGATAAATATTGGTGAAGGTATGAAGGCCTTACACACTAGAAGAGAGTAGGGAGAGTCTTGAAGAAACTTAAAATAGAACTCTCATATGACCCAGATGTCATTTTGGGGGGTATAAATTCATAGAAAATGAAGTTAATATGTAGAAAAGATATCTACACTCCCACGTTCCCTGGAACATGGTCTGAGAGAGCCAAGACATGGAAAAAATTTAAGTATCCAACAGTCAAGGAGTAGACAAAGGAACTATAGGAGACAGGCACAATGAAACACTGTTCAACCTTAGCGATGTTATGGTTTATATCTAGGTTTCTCCAGGAGCCTCAGACATTCATAGGCAGAGCTTTGGGAAGTGGCTGGATTGGGGTCTTTTGGCTGATGTGTAGTTAGGAGGTGGGTCTGGTCAGGGAAGAGGTCACTTGGGGTGTGTGCTCAGTTTATCTTCCACCTACCTCCTTCCTTTGCTCTCTGCTTCCTGTCCGCCACACTGTGAGCAGCTTTCCTCTGCCTTGGAACCAGGTGACAATGGATGTAAATGTGACACAAAGTAAACCTCTTCTTTTTTGTCATTGATAAGTTCTGTAATAAATGGAATAATGCATCATTTTATAGCAAGCCTTTTTAATCCTAAAGAACTATTTTAAAATCTTCTCTAATATCTTTGTATCAATGTGATCTTTTATGTAAGTCTATCTATATCAGAGCATTTATTTACCATTATTCATAGAACACTGTTTAGTGGCATAATGTCAGCTTCCATGCGGCAGTCATAGATGATACAAAAGAAAGATCTGCTTTATTTCATAATCACACTAATCCACCAAACCCAAGCTATATGGCGCAGCAAGGTCTCAGACAGCTTATATGAAAGCAAAACAACTGAAAGTAATTATTCATAAATTCATAGATGATACTCTAACTTTAATGTTAAGAGAAAAACACACCAACAAAAGATACTTGATAAAAAGCAAGAAGGTTCTGAAGAAGTGCTGATATTTTTCAGCCTTTCTCTTTCCAGAAAAGCATCTCTGGAAATGAACACTCTATAGCCTATTTCTCCTGTCCTTTCAGAAAAAGCGTAGCAGCTGCACATCTCCATCTTTCAGCTACTACAACACCTTAAGAGTTCACGTGTTTTATAACTAACCATGTATCTTCATTTGAAAAACTGTCACCAGAAAACTAAGGGTGGTTTCAGTTTACACAAACACTTCCATAATATAATGTCAAATCTCTTCTTTAAGTGGGCAGTGTTGGGTGTTTTGTCCTAGCAATGAGCAAAGTAAGACAGGCGAAAATGAAGTCTTGTCATTGGCTACAACATGACGGAATTGGAGGCCACTCTTTTAACTGTTACAAGCCCAGTCCCACACGATGTCACTGTGTGGGGGGGTATGAGGTGTCTGTCTCACGGGCACTGAGAGGAGGGAGGCGGTGCTACAAGGCAAGGAGATTGATTAATGGTACCAGGTTACAATCAGATAGAAGCTAGAAGCTCCAGGGCGCTGTCCCCTGTGGAGTAACCACAATTAACAGTATGGTACTGTGCATTTTTAAAAGATAGAAAAAAGAATTTAAAACACTTTACAATAGGAAAACAATAAATATTTAAGGGAATAAACATGATTTAGACATTAAACAATGTGTACTGCCATCATATCTTTTCGCTAGCATGAGAAACTAAAGTTACAAATGTGTTCTAGAATGCATGATCGATATTGTGAAATAGTAAATATTCAAAGGGAAGTGGGGTTTAGGGGTAAATAATGAGGAAAGAAAAAAATTGATGGTTAATTTAAAGGAAACAAAGCTCATGTACCTAGGGGCAGGGAGTGATAGGGTGGGTAGGGAAAAAATGAGAATTAAGTTGTGTCATATACTGGTACAAATTCTCAATGTGAAGTGTAATTGTGATGTGTGTATATAATGTACCAATAAAATGTAAAAATAAAAAAATATTACATTGTTCAATACTGTGTAGTTTGTTATAATTTTATGTATGTTAAAAATAAAAGATAAATATTTGACTATTTTTTTCTGTAAATATGTTCATGCCTTGAGAAAGATGACTGTGAGCTGTGTTCTGGGGAGGCCTTCCAGTAACCAGAGAAAACGAGCCAAGTCCTGACGACCACTTTCTTCTTCTAATGGCTGGACACTGCACTCATTGATTCTGGTTTGTGAAATCAATATGAACGCTTCTTTTCTATTCTCATGATTTATATTGATTAAATGTGTTACCAAAATATATATTGATAAGTTCCAAGGTTTTTATCTCTTCTGCATAAATTATAGGCTCAGAGTTGGCAATTTGTTTCTCACTTTTATGGCTTTGATCACTTACTAATGTTTAATAAGCAACAATTTGGTAGTCTTCTACTTGAAGGTTTATGTTGTTCAGACTTAACATAAACATAAAATTAACATAATAAACATGACATTAACATAAAATTCTCACTTTGTTGTGTAAAGTTCTAACAAATTACTACAGTTGCCTCCTTGAAGACTTTTTTTTTTTTTTTTTTTTTTGAGACAGGGTCTCATTCTAGTTCAGGCTGGCCCTGAGCTCACTATATAGTCCAGGCAAGCCTCGAACTCAACAATACTCCTGTCTCTGCCTCCCGAGTGCTGGGATGACAGGTGTGAGCCACCACGCACAGCACTGTGGTATGTGGTATTGATGGCTGGGGAGCGTGAGTCACCACGCCCAGCATTGTATGTGGTTACTGCGATCAAACTCAGGACCTTGCGTTTGCGAGGCAGGCGCCGGAACCACTGAGCTAAATCTCCAGCCCCTTGAAGACTTTTTTCTGTTTTCTTCTGACCCATCTCTTTTCTAGGTACCTCTTTCATTTCTTCTCATAATCTTGATCTTATTTTTCATGAAACAAACATGAAGTCTAATTATACTTAAACTAAAATTTTTAGTATACTCTTCCCTATTTTTACAGGAAAAATATAATACATTCAAAAATTAATATAATTGGGGCTGGAGATTTAGCTCAGTGGTTCCAGTGCCTGCCTCACAAGCGCAAATCCTGAGTTTGATCCTGGTAACCTGGGCATGGTGAGTCATGCCCACCAGCAATCAATACCACATACCACAGTGCCAGGTGTGGTGGCTCACGCCTGTCATCCCAGCACTCGGGAGGCAGAGACTGGAGGATTGCTGAGTTCGAGGCTTGCCTGGGCTACATAGTGAGCTCAGGGCCAGCCTGAACTACAAAGCGAGACCCTGTCTCAAAAAAAAAAATATATATATATATATAATTTATAAAGCAAGATATAATCTGAACTTTAAATAATTATTGTGCTTTTAAAATATTCAAGATCAAATGTTTATATTAAAATACAAAATGCAAATGGTATTTTATCTAATTTTTAGATCAAAACTTTTAAATAAAGCCAACATTTAAGGTTAGGTTCAGAAAATTCAATCTTACAAGTATTGTTAGAAAGATAAGACTATTTTCAGTTTTATAATTTAGCATCCATCTACTGGTCAATGTAAAAACTATTCTCTTGGGCCGGAGGGTTAGCTCAGTGGTTCCGGCGCCTGCCTCGCAAGCAAAAGGACCTGAGTTCGATCCCCGGTTACCACATATAATGCTGGGCGTGGTGGCTCACGCCTGTAATCCCAGCACTCGGGAGGCAGAGACGGGAGGATTGCTGAGTTCGCGGCGGCTTGCCTGGGCACCATAGTGAGCTCAGGGCCAGCCTGAA
>PVIC010007413.1:0-51142 GCA_004025085.1 Thryonomys swinderianus | reverse complement strand
ACTCTATCTCCCACCATGAATATGCACTCCCATTTTTAGGCCACAGTAGAAATCCTGCCTGATTCTTCTTGCTCTTCCAGATTCTTGGTTTGTTTGCTTCTAAGAGTTATAAGTATGGACCCTTCATCTTACATTGCTACTTCTAAATTTAGGTGATGGACTCCTGGGAGAGGGTTATTTTGCATCTAGCAGATCTGTGGCACTAATCCTCTATTTCTTTGGGGGCAAAAGAGATGATTCCATGAAGCTAGAAACAGCTTGATATTTTAAAGAAAGACTGTAATGTTGTAAGAAATAACTTCTGTGAGTGATATTGAGGTTCAAACCAGGGCTTGATACATTCTAAGCAAGTGCTCTGCCACTGAGCTACATTCCTAGACTTAGAAATAACATTTCATATGCTTTTTCTGATTATAGCATTACTACTTACTCATTACCACAAGTGTGAAATATGCCAAAAAGGATGTGAAAGAACATGAAAGCCTCAGGAAACTCTCCACTTATAGTCAAAACTTTTAGTACTTGGAGTCATTCTTAGTTATAGTATTTATTAGTAGGTCTAAATTTTTTCTTCCTAGAATCTGTCTATAAATGTGTCTTTATACATGTTTATATCTCTATCATCTAGCTAATCTTCCCAGAATTTTACTATAAATATAATTTTTTCCTGCTCTTTTCACTAAACATCTTATAAGCCTTTTCTTATTAAGTCATTATTCTTTGAAACCCTTGCTTATGGTAGCTATATGGTATTCAATTGCACAGATTACCCACAATTTGTTCAGCTAATCTCCTGTTGAGGACATTTCACCATTTTCAGTGTTTCATTTTCTAGGGCAATTCTTGATAAACACAAACCTTAGCATGTGTGATTATTTTCTTTATATAAAATATGGAGAATTACCACATGAGCTAAAGGTAAAAGCATTTTTTAGAAGTTTGATGCCTATTGCCCAAGAGTGCTCTACAAAAGGCTAACCCAGCTACACTCCTACCAGTTGTGTGTAAGAATGTATGTATTTCCCATCTCCTTGCCACATATGATATTTATTTCTGTTTGTTAACCCAATCCTCGAAAGGGCTGTATCTCATTTGAAATAGCATTCTTTGGATTATTTGTGCAGCTGCAACTTTGTATTGACCCAGCAGCTGCTTCTGGGGTCTTTGCCATGACGTTTTGGTAGAGGAGCTAAGAATCTGTCACCTCCCAAGAGCCTCTGGAATCTTTAAGTTGTCTCGTCCAAGTCTCAGCCTTGCAGCTCACACAGCCCTTCCCTTGAGCACTATACTGTCCCCCTCTCTTTTCTAAAGTCCTTCTCCATCTTATCATATCGCACCTGTCCCAGGCATGCAAAAAGGTCGGGCTTGGCGAACTAGAGATAAAACCAGTTAAAGAACCAAGATTCACACCTTTCAGGATATTTCAGGACCTTTTGTGCTCCCTTTGGTGCTAGGATACAGTTGCGTAAGAAACCTGCGTTCTAGAAGAACAGGGCAGGTGTATGTACGTGCTGCTCCCTCAGCCTGCAAAACCCTTCCTTCCTTCTTTCTCCTTGTGGTTCAGCCTTTGCACTGCAGCTCATTTCTTTGGTCCTCCCCCCATCAATTCTTAATCGGATGATTCTGTCCTCTCATTCTCTGGGCATCCATAATATTGTGAATATTTCCTCTTTTCATACTAGACTGTGAGTGCTGAGTCTAATGTCTGCTTCCTCTACCGTCTGAGAGAAACTTATAAAAATGGGAACCTGTGTCTCATCCATCATCATACGCACAAAGTCTGACTGATTGGCCAGCCCCTAGTTTGGCATACAATGTAGTACTTGCTGGATAAATCAATATTTCACAGCTAGATCATTCAAGTAGAAGGAAGATCACGTTGAAGTTGGGCCCCAGTGATCTGTGGGAGTCCCATGTGAGAGAACTCTTGAAACAGTGGAAGCTTTCTCCCTGCTCTTGGCAAAGTGTCAGCACACGAGGGGCAACTAGGTGTTTGTCCTATTTCACTTCCTCAATGGAGTGGTAGTGCTGTAGGGTGAAAGTAGGTAGATCCATGCAAATCAGCACGGATCTTCTGAGACTGTTATTTCCTGCACCCCAGAACATAAGCACATCAGAAAAGCCAGATACGCAGCTTCCTAATGACTGTGGAAACAAATAGAGCCTTAACTGCATCACAAACTGAATGATGATCCAGATTAATAATTACCAACACATTTCGAGCACTTCCTATGTCCTCGGAGAGGTTATGTGACTTGCCCTGGGTTTAGAATCAGGAAGTGGCCCAGATCAGACTGGAACTCAAGATTGAAAGCTCGCTGTGCTTTCTAATTTGATTTTCAACGGGCTTAAAAAAGCTAGAGATGACTGCTTGAATCTTCCCCTCTCATGCCAGGAGAGAAGTTTTCAGGGTGTTTAAAGAACTCTGGAAAAGTAGCCCAGCACTCAATGGGCATCTGCTAGTCTGTGATTTCATGCAGACTTACCTTGGAGTATGTGCATATTAACCAAGTCTGCACGGTCAGACTTGTTCCTGCCTTTGCGCCTAAGTGAATCTTCAGTCTGCAGAACAAAAACATGAAGGATTGTCTAGTTTTAACTTTTAAAAAATTTTCAGTTTCTCTTGAAGGGACAAAACCTACTCTTTTCATAATGAACGGAAGATAGAAATATCCCTGGTTTCTGGGTTTTGATGAAGAAACACAGTGACTATTCCAAGAGTTTTAGGATTTAGGGAAAATAAAGTAAAGAGGTAAAGAGCTTGGGTCCGAGTCAGGGTCACAAACTTAAAAAACTTTGAAGGGCCAGGCAGAAATGTGCTAATAACATATGAACACAATAGTTATGTCACCAAATTGCTTGGATTATACTCAATCCTATTCTATTTCCTTTAAAAATAGCCACAACATTAGCAAGGATTAAAATTTTGCATAAAAAAATCTATGATAGTATCACTTACAGTCCTCTCCACAATTCATCTGGCTTTTCTCTTAGGACAAGGGAAAAGGCAAAGCCTGCAGATATAGACTTTAGAAGCCATTTAGAAGTAGATTCTTTACTGTATCTCAGCATCTTGATGCAGGTGCTACTTAGTGGTGGCAAACCTTTTAGAGCTTTCAGTGACAACAGCCTGCTTCGGCACACACGACATAGGTTCACCACCACTTGGCTGTCTTAGGGCCAATTCGGGCTTGATTTTTACTAACATGCTTTCATCTTAGTATTTTAAGCCCCTGAAAAAACGTCTGGGTTTTTCTCCAGTTCTGATAAAAAGACAGTCAGCTGTTGTTTGTTACTTTCCAGGTAGTAAGAATAACAACACACTCACTAGCAACTTGGAAGAACTGCAGAGTGTTGCTCTTCCTGTCTTCCCGCAGATAAGCGGCAAGACCAGCACTCTCAGGCAGTGACACAGGTGCCCGGCCTGCCCTTCTTGGTCAAAGTACCAATGCTGCTAAATGGTATTTACAGCACTGATAAGTCCAGGTTGCAATGGATGGTTATGAAGGTGCAAAACATGCTAATTTTCCCTACAATGGAAAACAAACATTCACTTTGCCTTTAAGCAGTTGCAAAGAAGCTCTTGGCTGTCTTATGCATAAACCATGCCTTCCCATTGGATGGCATTTAAGAAAGTTTCTTGCTAAGAAAAGACTGCAATAAAAGGTGAGGCAGCTTGGACAACCCTACTACTCTTCTTATAGTCTTTCTGATCCTTGGTGCATCCTTACTGGGATTTTCCCAAAAACCAAAAAAGATCAAAGACATTTTTTTTTAAATGCTAAAAAATAGCAGATTCAAAACTTAACTTAGAGGATCCCATTTCCGCCAACATCAGTGCAGAAAAAGGAGGTTCCAGTTGGTCTGGTGGCAGAAAAATGGCCCATTGACAAAGCTGGTTGAAGAAATTCTACATGCTTCAGCCAGAGTGTAGCATCCAGAGATCTTTAACCTACAGTCCAAGTTCAGGGAAGACAGTTTGAAAAAAATTACCTTGTTACTATCCAAGTTTTTTCTTTGCTCATGGAATGCAGTTGGACTTTTCAGTGCTGAAACAGAAAGACAAAGACATGAGCGGAGGCTGGTTCAGCAGTTGGTCAGTGTGGCAGGGCTTGCTGCTGTGTTGGCTGAGCTATGCACAGTCTGGAAGTGATTGTCATTATTAGGCCACAAGCAACTAAAGAGGAAAGGCTTGGATGATGCCAGCTGCCTAGAAGCCAACAAGAGCCAGAAGAAGGTGGAATTCAGTCCTTAACCAAGAGGAGCAGCAGAGGCAGAATGCGTGACAGGAAGAGTGGTGGAGGCAGGGCCATTCCAAGTTCCTGAGCAAACAGAAGGGTCAGAAGTAACACAGTTTATGAGAGGAGGTAGATAGGCAACCAGCACCCCTGCAACTTTGCTCTGCTCTTGAGTTCCAAAGCTGGGTAGTCTGGGTAGGGGTGTACTGAAGGCAGGGACTGTACTTTGGATAAAAGATGTGGCTGATTGGTCATGAACATGCAAACCGGGGTGTTTAGTGAGAAGCAGGTAGTCAGACTTTGAGGGCTGGAAGGAACCTTGGAGACAGGGAAGTCCAGTCCTAATTAAATGAGGAAACAGGACCATATAAATGCGCTAACTTACACAGAATCATAGAGCTGGGATTGGAGCCTAGGTCCTCTGATGACCTTAACCTCTTTCTATCTAAGTGTGCTATTCAAACTCCTAACAATCAGGTGATGTAGCTTTACAGTCCCATGTAACACACAGTAGCTGTTAAACACCAGAACAAAATACCTCCACTCTTTCCTTTACATCCTCCACATCACTCATCTGCAGCACCTCTTCTTGATGATTCAGTCACCTCTTTTGACACAGCAAAATAATTAGAATATCTAGCAAAATTCTATATTTTGTATCATGTTGCCTAGTCCCTTGGAACATTCTCAATCAGGAGTCATAAATAATCCTATTTTTATTTTAAGTGATGAGATTGACTGGAAGGTTACAGAATTGTATTGATTTTTCTTGAATTGTAAATGCAGACAAATTGAGGAATCACACGATCCAGAGTTCTACAACTACTCTAACAGTTGTTCTCTCTTAAATTGCAGGCTAGGAAGTATTCTTCCAAATCTTGGCTGGCATAAAGATTAGTTTTCTGGTCACATCAGCACTTGGGACCATGTATGTGCACATAGGCCTCATTCAGCTCTTAAGACCACGCGTGCTCCAAATGAGCACAGTTTTCAATGGGGATAGCTGGATGTCAAACTGTAACAGTTGTGGCCACCTTGATGGTGGTCTTTCTGTTTTCTTCTATGGCGGATGCTGCTTGGGAAATGACTAAAACAAGTCCTCCAACAATTTCTCTGCTGCACTGGTAATTTTGACCAAAGAGACGAGCAAAGTAATCCTAGTGGGCCAATATAGTTGATATCCTCCCTTCTTTTTACTGGGGGCAGAGATTGAGAGGTCTGATTTATACTAAAAAAATAATTCTCTTTGCTTATGTATGACAGTTCCCACTGATTTGAAGCTGATTCTCCAGCTTCTCTTTGATTGCTTCAGCTTCTCTTTCACTCTTTAAACAGGCTTCTTTGTCACACCTGATACTGTGGATGGGCCCTTTTCTTCCATTTTTTCCTACGCAGTGACTGGAAAATACATATGCTGCTCTACTGTGTGGCTAGTGCATTTCCTTTGATTTGGTCTGGACACCCTCCTTAGGAAGGAGGCCTTTTTCTGCATTTGGTTACAGCTGGAATTTGTTTTGAAGGTGTCTAAAGACTGGTTTCCTTTCCCCCAGCAACTGGAACATTGTCTGCTCTGAGAACAGAGGCCCCTGGTAAACCTTTGTAATCGGAACCTTCAGTCCTTCACCTCAACTGCATCATCTGGGGATCATTTCCTTGGGTATTACACCTTGGTGTGGCTTAATTACATCATTCAGAAAAAGAACTGACCTTAGAAATGAGGTCCTTATTGAGTGGTGAGAAAGAATAACACATCCTTTTACTTAACAAGTGACCCGAAGGGAACAGGATGAATATAGCTTGAGATATCTCATACATTCCAAACATGATTGGTTTTAATTAGGCTTGGAACTTGAGAAGGATTTATCTGGTTCAGAAATGAAGATCTTCACTTCTTGTGAGTGAACTCTCTTGTTGGTGAAACACTGTATTTCCTGTGTCTTAGCTTCATACAGCTACGACTCATCACCTTTTTGTGTTAATAACTACTTTGAAATGATTCACATGTTCCGGTTCTCTGATGCCAGGGGGCACAAAGGTCTTCTAGAACCTTCTACATGGGGTGGGAAGCTACGTCTATTTAACAAGGTCTTGGAAAAGAACACTAACGAGGTCCACATGCTACTTTTGCCACATGCTCCTCTCCTCAGGGCTGAGTGGGGGTTATGTGGGACACTGGCTTGAGGTCACACAATGGAAAACTCCCCTGCAATGCCCTGGGGTCGAGGTTTGCCTTCTCCTCGACTCCAGAGAACATGGATTTTAGCCATCTTCCCTGCAGGCCTGTAACAATCATAATAATCCCCACCCCCAGTTGAGTTTTTGGAAAATACACAAAGGCCCACTTGTGCTTGCCAGCCTGGGGAGTATCAAATGGCAAAATTTTGTATTTAAAGGACATTGACATTTAAGATTGAAAAGGAATTTGGATTTCTAAATTAAAAAAAATAAGTTCATGTGATTTCAAATTAAAATATGGTTATAAATCCAGTCAGCCACACATTTAACTCATTCCCTCTAGAGCAAGATTAATCGTTCTTCACAGGGGAATTCATGTTCTCGCCTTAGAGTTTAGTGGCTGGCTATTCCTATTTCTGTCCCCACAGCATCATCTAATTTAGGTCAGCTATGTGTATAAACATTTGCTTACTTAGAGTTCAGAAAATGATCCTGAGATAAGAACAGGCCTCTTGTGGTCCTCCTCACTCAAGTCAAACTTGGGGCCTCTGAGAGGATCCCAAACAATGGAGAAAATAGGCCCTGGGGCTGCTAAGAACCAATTTAGGGCTGAGGCCTGGTCCTTACGTATAGGGCTGGAACCTGGTGTCAGGCAGTCTCTGAGAGCCTAGTCAAGGCTGTTGTCAGGTGTGATTTCTCTCCGGGGACCCCTTCCTAGCAGGCTCAGTGAGAACCCAGCTCCACCGGTGCTGAGGATAAAGACCCAGAGGCAGATTCAAGAAGCCAGAGACCTGGGGCAAAAATCAGACTCATGATTCTCAAAACATGGTCCCTGGGCCAGCCTTCTCCCTATCATTTAGGAACTTGCTAGAAATTCCAATTCTTGACCCCACTCCTGAACTACCGCATTGAAAACTCTGGGTATGGGAGATGGATCTGTGTTTGAACAAGCTCTCCAGCTGATATTTTTTTTCTTGGTACTGGGTTACAAACTCGTGACTCGGGAACTTGCAAGACAAGCGTAGTGCCACTAAATTAAATCTCCAGCCTCTCTCCAGTGGATTTTGATGCCCAAGTTTAAGAACCTCAGCTGTGGAGCGCGTGAGACTACAGGAGGTCCTAATCCAGGATGCTTGGAGATCTGCAAGTTTAAAGAGGTAACAATAGATCCCTAGGATCGACCTTCAGCCCTTCAAAAAAATGAAGGAAAAGCTATGTCGGCCTAGCGAGAGAACTCTTAGGCTAATGAAACCTTCTATTTCACTGCTACTGTCTAGAATTTTAGCAGTGTGGGTTAGAAATGGGTATCTTCATCAAAAAGTATGGGCTGGTAACTTTATATGCCATTCATTAACTGAAAACCAGTAAAACCATGCCAAGCACAGCAAGATGGATATAACCAAAAGAGTCTTGGGTGAATAAAACCTTAAGGACCATTTATCTGAGCCCTGGCCACATTTTATCATCTGTTTTAGATATAATCTTGAGCTTGTTCAATAGGCTTCCTGGGCTCTTACAGAATGGGTTCTCTTTATCTTGATATAAACACCGACTAAGTCATGGGCATGTTTCTTCTGAGATCATTTGCTGTGTGAAATTACATTCTCCTCTTATATTGGTAATAGATAGCATAGCCCATACCTCAAGCAATAGCCTTAGGGATCTGAAACAGCGACTTTTTTTTTTTTCCAATATAGCTTTGTAATACTTAAGACCTGGCTTGCACCCTTGCAGACTTTGATGTGTGACATATGTGAATTTCTCTAATTTGAATACTGGAATTTCTCTGAGAAGGGAAACAAAGACAAATTCAATGTACCTGCAATCACTGGTTTTCTAGTTTCTAAGGAAGACAGAGCTGGAACACTGAAAGGGCGGCGGAAAAGAAGGAAGTCAGGATTGTTGATGCACATGGACTTGGCATGAAAATTCAGGGCCCCTTCTCCTATGTCTGAAGCTGAGATGTTAGAAAGAAAGGAAGAGGCAGATAGATTAATCCATTGTGCCGTGTTCTGCTCAGACAGCCAACAGTGTGTGGCAGGGTGCTGTGGGGAGAAGCCAAGTCAGATGAATGCTCTGAGCAAGGGAAGAGAGACTCTGTCCAGTCCGCTTCTCAGAACTATGGAGAAGCTGCATGGGTGTGGGTGCAGGAATTGCCCGGGTCATTCTTCTTGCTATTCAGGAGTGTCACAGAATTCAGGGATTTACCAAGGCTTTGCAGTAAGTGTGTAGCTGCTGTAGCTTGAATTAGTCTGCAAAAAAAATAAAGGCAGGACCATTCATTCACAACTCATTGTATCTTCAAGTTCTTTTCCACTGACCAGATCATGGAGCTGTTCTGACCCAACATCTCACGCTGGCCAGCAGTGGTTATCTGTGTGTCTGTTGACAAGAAGCAGCCTCTTTGATCTTACGTCCCCAAAATCCACTTTAATTCTCCTGCTCTTACCTTCTGTATTCCAGAAGGAGGTAAGATGTCTCCCTCGGGTTCAACTTTTAGATTCTCTTTAACAGTGGAGAGGAAGAGAAATCATAATTCTCCTCTTCCAACCCTTTCAATACCCACTCTCATGCGGGGGCATAAAGTTACCTGAATTGTCAATAGAAATAATTAAATGGGGGTAACTTGGGGGACCTTTATAGATTGTAAGATCTTAGACACCCAAACCTTGTTTGTGTCTTCTGTGTCTCCCCAGAAGCTTTTTCATAGCAGATGTTTCATACATACTGACTGAACTGCTCTACGGCCATTTTAGTTCAGTGCAGTCCACACAGTTTATTATCTTTCTACTCTCGGGCTTTGGTAGTGGTTAGAATCAAATGGTATCATTTAAGAGTCTATGTAGGAGAATGATACCTAAAGGAAATAACTGTAGGGAAGAAAGTATGTATGAAGTCGTGATCAGTCGACCCAAGCCCCAGAGATCCCTGAGGAAGGAAGTTGGCTCTGTCCAGACACCTGCGAGGGACAGTACTGAGCCTTTAGTAAGGGGAAGGATGGAGGAGCCAGTCCCTTTGAACACTGTTTTGGTAGCAAACTGAGCAACTCAAAATCTCCATCCTGAAATTCAGAGATGAGCTTTGGGAGGGAAGTCCAAATAATAAATCCTTCATGTAATATTTCTATACTAACTATGAGAAAATACTTCAAGAAGTGAGGATTTCACATTTTTAAAATGTGAATTCTACAACTGATAACAAATCTGAAGGCAGGGTTAGGATGTGGCTCAGGGCCCTACTGGAGGCTCGAGGACATTTTCTCACCGTTGAAAGTTCTTCTAGGGGCTCTTGGGGGCCTTAGATCCCTACTGCTCACTTTGAGTCAAGAGTTGATGCCTTTAAATTCATGGCATGATGTGGAAAGAAGGAAAAATGCACTAAACCACTGGAACTCAGTATTGGCAAACTATTGATTGTCCATGAGTGAGCGCATAGAAGAGGCCATGAGGGTGGTGTATAAAAGAATTTATCACAGGTGGCTTCGGACTCTTTTATTCCTGAGTTACAAGCTTGAGTCTTTCAGGATGCAAATCCAGGAAGAGGGAAGCCGGTGAAATGGACCCACTGGCTTAGCTGCAGTAGCCAACTGAAGAGTGCATGGGTTTCAGATCGCTGCAGTAAGTGAGGGAGAAACCTTTGAACTTAATCGTGACCTTGGAGGGGAGCTGACATGAGAGCGGTTGTAGAGCCAGTTCAGTGGAGGTGTTCATTCAGTGCTGGCTGCCATAAGCCAGATTTTGATGCAGAATTTGGTGTTCATTTCATTAAAACCATTGGTTTATCCTTGGCATTTCACACTTTTTTAAACTTTTCAAGTTCCAACTAAATTTTTGATCACAAAAAATGTAAGTGGTTTTAATGAGCCAGTGATTTCTTTTGCACATTTGAGAAGAGGAGCTTCCTAAGATCAAGAGGCTCAGATCTGGCATCAGGTCTACGACAACAGGGAAGAGTTGTGGGTCTTTTGTAGTATTTGACAAGATCCAAAGACTTAAACTACTGTATAAGGCAAGACTAATTCTGCCAGTGGATGGCAGGTGTTTCTGTTGACTAACCTAAAAATAGCACTACTATAATAACCTAAGAACAATAAGTGTACTGGGCTAACAGGTTTGAGTTTAGGCAAATTATGAAAAGTTTTACAATTTTGGGAAGGACTGCAACTTCCAAATTTTACGAGTGAAGGAACATTGCATGGATAATCTTATCCTGCAGCCAGTTACATTACCATAAATTAGAATTGCAAAAAATGGGGCACACTGGACCTGGCATTGGGACATCTGAAACCTCTCTTAGGTCTCCTCAATCTCAGTCTTATGAGCTTCAAAGACAAAAGAGGAATTAATTAGTTCAGGGGATTTTTTTTAATTCTGAAGGGGATCAGCATTCTCATAAGGATTTTTGGGGATCTTCTGGAAGGTCTAAGGAAGGCGAGGCCTAGGAAGTGAAACAGAGGCCCTAAATGCTGTGCCAGTGTGTGTGTGTGTGTGTGTGTGTGTGTGTGTGTGTGCACAACAGGTGATGTGTATATTTAGGTTATTGAAATATAAGATGAATGTTTAAATAAAAATTATAACAGCCGGGCGTTGTGGCTCACGCCTATAATCCCAGCACTCAGGAGGCAGAGGCCAGTGGATTGCTGAGTTCGAGGCTTGCCTGGACACATAGTGAGCTCAGAGCCAGCCTGAACTACAAAACAAAACCCTGTCTCAAAAAAAAAATTATAACAGTAAAAGACACATTGCCCTTAATTCCCCTCAAAATATTTCTTCTTGCTTTGAAGTTCTTTCACTTTCTGAAGCAGTTTTGGAAGTCCTCTTTTGTGAGTGTCTTTATGAGGCATGAGCAAAAATACAGTGAATGCTGCTGCTGAGTAGCACCCAATGGAAAGGGAAGCTCATGAAAACATCATGGTCATCTACCTTATTTACTGGATCTGGCATGATGCAACTTGGGGCTTTTCTCCAAAGTCAGAATGGCCATGAGAGATAAATTGATTCAGAGCATTACAGTGGTGATGCCAGCACAAATAAAACAATGAAAGATGGCTTTCAAAACTGTCTCACAAAATGACAAGAATGATGGGATAACAGAGGGAGTATTTTCAGGAGGTTACAACACTATGTCTTTTATCTAAAGTTTTGTATGTAAACACATACCATCTGTTTTGATCAAATTGTGTATGTATATATATATATATATATATATATATATATATATATATATATATATATATACACATATCTACATGATTTCTTTAACCATAAAAAAAATCACAGAATCAGATGATCTCTGAAACTATTAGCTTTTCTTCCTTCCATTCTCCCTCCTTTCCTTGTTCTGCTTCAAGAAATTCAAGCTGTAGAATAAAGAAATAAGTCCTTTCATAATTGTATTTACCTTTGTTTCTTATCACTTTTCACCCTAACATCTGGGGACCCTCTGAAGGACCAGTTTGCTTACTATTGTCCTTTTAGTTCCTGGCATATTACTGTGATTATAGTATGATTTATTACAAAATGTTATTTTATATTGGCTTGGAAAGATTCTGAGTCTTTGCTCCTCTGCTATTCTCTCTGCTGTGTGTATTTGCACGTGTGTCTCTGTGTAGCTGAGGAACACAGAGCTCTGCCCTGAATGTCAGTGGCATGCTTAGCCTGGGATTGGATGGAGGGGATCAACCAATCAGCAGGCAAAGAGACACATCCTGCCTCTAGATTTCTGAGAAGAACTAAATGGAATGGGTCAGCCCAGGCAGGGACCACAGTGTGAGGCAGACCTATGGCATGCATGTCCCTACAGCAACATCTCTACCCTTGGAAAGTCTTGAGAGGAACAGTGCAAGTACTTTTGTGATTTGCTTGATTCATAAAAATTATTTCATTATCTGCAAGACTTTTTATCCTCAGAAACTATCTCAGGGATCCAATGGACTATGGATAGAAATTTTCTGCCAAATAGTATTTTGTTTATGTTTATGCAATTTGATTTTGAAAATATCAGAGAACAAAATGTAATATCTCCACTGGAGTCTACTGTACGCACAGATGCTCAACTTACACAGCTGACATGAGAGGTGTTATTTAAAAGTACATTGTAGAATTACTCTCCGTCCATATGGTTTGTTTTTACTGATTGTCAAATTTAACTCCAAATTCCTAACAAAAGTTTATTTTTACCCAATGCCAGCTGCAAGAACCAGGATCAAAGTATTCAACCACTGAACACTATGAACTAAAATTAAATCAGTTGTGAAGCAACTTGAACTAAGTGAGAGGCCCTGAGTCTATCTGCTCCATTTATGTTTCCAGAATTAAGAAGAAAGAGTCATGGGTGAGGGCCTGGATTATCAGACTTTAGTGGAAGTGCCTTGGCCTGACCTGACATCTGTAGACCATTGTTCTCCTTTTTCTTTGGCACCTCTTTTGGAGGCCTGAGATAAAATAGACTACACATAGACTTGCTTCTTTGGTTTCCTATATACTTGTAAGTGTTGCTCAAAAAGTTTTGAAGTTATAGGAGATTGGTTTCTTTTGTGCTTATTGAAACTCTACAAAAAAAAAATCATTGTATTTTAAAGTTACCTACTGTTTACCATTTACAAGGCTTAGCCATTAACAAAGAATTACTTTTGACTTACAAAAGGGTCAAAAAGCTCTTAGCTCTTTTCTGCCTCTGAAGCCCATAATAAATTTACAATCTGAAAGCCATGGATCATGGGCTCAAGTATACTAACCACAGGACAATCTGTCAAGGGAAAACTTCTGCCAGTTGAATGCTAAACATTGAAATAACAGCCATGATAGGATTGTATGGATACCTGAATGTCTACAAGTGTCATTATTCTTGATTTAAAAAATTTTACTGGGGAGAAAGCTAGTACGAAGCCCAGTAGCTTCAACAGTGATTTCATTCATTGAGCCACTCTTTCCCCTAGTGTCGTAGATAACCACAAGTTAGCTTCAATCACTGAACTGGTAGAAAATGTCAACTACATCTTCTAACAGATACAATTGTGCTTCTTCTTTGATCCATATTATGGTCAATGATTCGATATTACATACTTTGTGCCAGAATGGTATTACGACTCAAAATTCTAAACAAGAAACACATGACGATGTTCAATTAATTGTGGATCAAATGCCCCAAAGAGAAATGAAACCAGGATGATGGGGGGGGATCATGTGATTGATCTGTTCTTCTGGAAAGAACAAAAATCATACCAAATCTTAAAAGTAAGCAAAGGGTCAAAGATGTCCACAGTGAGGTGTGTTTACCTCAAGAACAGCCTCGTCATGCTGGAATTTTAGTATTTGTTTGGCTTAATGGGAAACACCCTGAGGGTGAGGGGGTAAACATCCAAAGACTGGGTTTCTGTCCGCACATGTTCTGCAAATCTCTTGGAAGATGGACGAATTGGCTCAGAGCTCTGAGGCACTTTCCAGCTCCCAAATTGCATATCCTGGGCCATCTCCTAGTAAGTAAGAGCCGTGGGTACTCACGCGGTATTAAGCCTTGGTTCGCCAGTTGCTCCTGGGTCCTTCTCTGTTGAAGCCGTAACTGTAAAACTTAGAAAAGGAAGTGTTAGTCTGTCAGTTGGCTGAAAACGGTTATAATTGCTTATATTTTCATAGTACTCTTTGTAGCTCTTCTCATTTTATTTCTGCACAGTTCTATTCTCAAGTCTTTGCATTGCTGTTTTGGATGCAGAGAGAGAAGAATGACAGAAGCCAAGGGGCTGAAAAGTTTACAGCAAGACCTAATAAACTGGGTTAGAACACGAAACTCTTGTGCGAAGTAAATACTGTTTTTACAGAGCCTCTCACTCTCTCTCTCTCCTCGCTTCCTGCTGTGTCATTTGAAATGATGGATGACATCAAATTCCACTTGGATGGTAGCCTCTGATTTCAAAAAGGGAGAAAAAGTGTAGAAAGAATTGGCTTTGGATTTCCACATAAGTTCAAATCCTGTCTTTCACCCCTCAGTAGGTGCACGACCCTCTGCATGTTGCTTCATCTTTCTGACCCTCAGTTTCTTCATCCATAAGCAGGAATGATGCCAGCTTTCCTGTGTTGCTGTAATGTCTGATAAAACAAGTCGATGCACATTACTTAGCAGGATGCCTAGCACACATAATGTGATCAATACATGACAGTGTTATGAGAACCCAACTCTTTTGGGAATTCAAAGAAGGATTACTAAAGTTATGGGTTGCTTAAAAAATAAAACAGTATAAAATTATCCAAAGTTGGTATCATATATACATATATATATATGATATATATAGAACAATATTGCTTGAATTGCTTTTAACTAATTTTGGTTGCTATATATATATATATATATATATAGAGAGAGAGAGAGAGAGAGAGAGAGAGAGAGAGAGAGAGAGAGAAAGAGAATTGCTTTTTAATCAACATTTTGAGATAGAACAATATTGCTTGAATTGCTTTTAACTAATTTTGGTTACATCCCATGACTGCACATATATGTGTATATATATATATGTATGTATATATATATGTATATATATATACATACATATATATGGCACAAATAGATTACACATCTGGTATTTTTTAAATAGCAAACATTAAAAGGGATAGAATTATTACATTATGGATGTGGACTTTAGAATTTTCTTCTTTCTTACTTTCAGACACAGTCCTTCTCCTCAAAAAACATTTTTTATCTTTGGACAGTCTCTTCCTTTGTGGAAATACCATTTTCTCAGGAAGACTCTGAATTTGCCAACATGGATCTGCGTTTAAGTTGCTCACAAGAAGAGTGGTAGGAACAGAAGTTTGCAAAGAAAAGGATCAATTGTTGTACAGTGAGAAAACAGACCATGAACTGGTCCTATAAAAGGGAAGCTGGAAGAGAAGGAGGGGGAAAAAGGGAAAAGGTACCTGGGCTGAATTTCAAACATATTTAGTATTTTACAGTGAAACGTCAAAGCAAATACAGTCAGGGTAAAATGGAAGTTAAGGGAACTGAGAAAGATAATCTTAAAAAGTGTCACTGTGCATTTTGAATTGGGTTTTAATCAACATTTTGAGATAGAACAATATTGCTTGAATTGCCTTTTTTTCCCTTTTTGAGACAGGGTCTCGCTTTGTAGTTCAGGCTGGCTCTGAGCTCACTATGTAGCCCAGGCAAGCCTCGAACTCAGCAATCCTCCTGCCTCTGCCTCCTGAGTGCTGGGATTACAGGCGCGAGCCACCATGCCCAGCATTGTGGTATGAGGTATTGATTGCTGGTGGGCGTGAGTCTCCATGCCCAGCATTGTATGTGGTTACTGGGGATAGAACTCAGGACCTTGCGCTTGTGAGGCAGGCGCTGGAACCACTGAGCTAACCCTCTGGCCCTTGAACTGCTTTTTAACTAATTTTGGTTGCAGACTGTGCTTTATCTAATACATCCCGTGACTGCATGTAAAAGAAAGGACAACGTAGAGGACTGAATCATTTTAAGTTGTGGCGAAATTAAAGTGATAATGAGGCTTATTTTAAGTTCTCCTTTAGACCAATCCTTCTGGTTAACACTATACACTCTGATTGAACCATAAAGAAAATACTACTCAAGGATTCTAAGTAGTAAATGAACTTAGGCAGACTGCAGAGAAGAAACAAAACTTGGAAAACTAACGAGTCAGGGCTGAGTTTCCCGTGGAGGGAAGTTTACACTGAGAGTGGCCTGTGGTCATGGAGTGGATGGTCACAGGCAACTTCAACTCCAAAACCAAAATAAAACAGCCAAAAGAATCAAGGGAAAGTGGCCAGATAATCAGGGCTGACTGCCAGAGTATGATATGGAAATCAAGCAAAAGAGAGCCCTGGAGAGCAGCCTTCCCTAATTCTGCCTGAGGCCTGTAAGCTTCACAGTGACTCCTGACTAACGTTTCTGTGGAACGGGCCCACGGCAGCACAGAAGCCTTGGAACTAAACTGAGATTTAAACCTCTGTACACATAGACAAAAGACAGTGTGAAATTTGGATCTACCTGAATAAACCATCTGCTAAAACAAATGAGAAAAAAAAATCAGCACTCGCCTGAGAATTATAATAGAGTTCAGTACTATATAACATAAAATTCACCACAGTGTTCAGGGAACAATCCAAAATTAGTCTCTACTCAAAAATGTAGATGGTTAGAGGTATTCTAATTAGAGAATGCAGAGAGAGAGAGAGAGAGAGAGAGAGAGACAGACAGACAGACAGACAGAGACAGAGAGAGACAGAGAGACAGAGAAAGAGAGAGAAGGAGAGAAAGAAGGAGAGAAAGGAGAGAGATGCTAATCTCAAGATGACTCTGAAGCTGGAATTATTAGACAGGATGTTCAAGGGATTCAGCTACACTGACTGAAGTAAAAGAAAGTATCTTTGAAATGAAGGGAAAGACAGAAAATGTTAATAGCAAAACACAACACATAAATAGAAGGCAAATGGCAGTGTTAAAACTTAACAGTAGCCTATATGAAATAAAAATATGGTTACTTTTTAAAAACAAACAGTGGTGCCTGCCGGGAATCTTAGCACTGTGTGGGGGTGAGGCAAGAGAATCACAAACATGAGTCCAGTCTAGGTAACTTAGTAACTCAGCAAGACTCTACCTCTAAATAAAAATTTCAGGACTGGAGGGTTAGCTCAGTGGTTCTGGTGCCTGCCTCGTAAGCGCAAGGTCCTGAGTTCAATCCCCGGTAACCACATACAATGCTGGGCGTGGTGGCTCACGCCTGTAATCCCAGCACTCTGGAGGCAGAGACAGGAAGATTGCTGAGTTCGAGGCTTGCCTGGGCTACATGGTGAGCTCAGAGCCAGCCTGAACTACATAAAGCGAGACCCTGTCTCAAAAAAAAAAAAAATTCAAACAAGGTCTGGGTTTGTAGCTTGCTGGGAAGGCCTAGGGTCCAGTGCAGTCTCTAAAACTGCAAAATCAAAACCAGACCAAACCAAATCAAAGCAAGCAAAATACCCTCAAAAGATAACAAATAAAACAACAACAAAATCCTTGATGGGTTTAAGAGTAGTGACTATCAAGGGACTATATGAGTATCCTCAAGGATACACCAAAGTAAAGGAGAGAATAAAGACAAAAAATAAAGCCTCAGAGACCTGCACAGTAGCCTCAGAAAGTCTAACACTGGATGTTAGAGTAATAACAGTCAAAAACAAGTACCCAAATTTCATGAAGGAAATAAATGTATAGAATCAAAAACTTCTGTAAGCCTAAAGCAGGCATATTGACAGAAAACTACACTTAGATACATAATAGTCCAGTATCAGAAGACAATAGAGAAAGAGAAAATGTTAAAACAACACAGTGTTGAAAGGAAAAAGTAACAACTGCCTTTTAATCAGAACCTCAGGAAGCTAGGAGATAGAATCAAAATCAAAATAAAGGGGCCAGAGGGTTAGCTCAGTGGTTCTGGTGCCTGCCTCGCAAGCGCAAGGTCCTGAGTTTGATCCCTGGTAACCACATACAATGCTGGGCATGGAGACTCATGCCCACCAGCAATCAATACCACATACCACAGTGCCAGGTGTGGTGGCTCACACCTGTAATCCCAGCACTCGGGAGGCACAGACAGGTGGATTGCTGAGTTCGAGGTTTGTCTGGGCTACATAGTGAGCTCAGAGCCAGCCTGAACTACAAAGTGAGACCCTGTCTCAAAAAATAAATAAATAAATAAATAAATAAATAAATAAATAAATAAATAAATAACCTGTCAACCTAAAAGAGAAAAGCCTCCAGAAATGAAGGGGAAATAAAGATACAGCCAGGTGAGGAAAATAAAATAATCTATTGTCAGCTGACTTTACTGCAAGAAATCCTTCAAAAGAAAATCCTCAGGTTGAAGGGAGGTCACTGTGGAGACCTTGTCACTAAGGGAAAATAAACAATTGCAGAAATGGTAACTATCTGGATAAATATTAAAGAGTTATCTTTTTCTTCTGAGCTTCAAAACATAGATGACTATTGAGAGAGAAAATTTAACACCATCTTATGGTATTCATAGTAATACAGATGCCAGGTACCAACACATAGAGAAGCCCAGCAATAATGCGGATTTGGAATGTCCTCAAAGACTCACACATCAAAACCTTGGTTCCCAGCACATGGCATTATGAAGAGGTGGTGGAGACTTCAGAGGTAAGAAGGAAGCCAAAACACTGAGAGTGTGCCCTTGAGTAGGATACTGAGACCCAGATCCATCCCCCTCTTTCTTTGCTTTCTTTGACTGCCATGAAGTAAAAAATTTCCTCTGCTGTGTGCTTCCACTGGGTCGTGCTGCTCTGCCATAGGTCCAAAGCAACTGTGCTAACTAATCATAAACTAAAATCTCTGAAACTGAGTCAAACCTTTCCTCCTTGTAAACCGATTATCTCAGGTATTTTGTCATAGGAAGAGAAAGGTGATTAAAACAGGTACTTTGTAGACTTTACAAAGCACTGGTGTGTTAACTATAAAAGATACAACAATGTATATTAGGATCCCTGGAACATTAATAAAAAAATCCACAAATAAGTATGGCTTTAAGAATAAAAAATACATAGCTGAAAATAATAGTACATGTTTGTAATTCTAGCACTTTGGGAGGTTGTGGTAGGAGGACTGTAAGTTCAAGGTCAGCCTGGGCAATGCAAAGATTAAGGAGACCCTGTCTCAGAATAAAAAATAAAAAAGGGGAAGGATGCAGTTTACTGTGATTTCCCTGGGTTCAGTCCCTAGAACCGGGGGAAAAAA
This sequence comes from Thryonomys swinderianus, assembly GCA_004025085.1. NCBI lineage: Eukaryota > Metazoa > Chordata > Mammalia > Rodentia > Thryonomyidae > Thryonomys > Thryonomys swinderianus. The sequence continues at coordinate 31,982 of PVIC010007413.1, read as the reverse complement.
AAATTAAAATGGAATACTACATGAAGTTAAAATAATCCAAAATAAAACAATAAAGGAGGAATATAGGAACAAAAAATAGAGGCACATGGGCCAGAGACTTAGCTCAGTGGTTCCTGTGCCTGCCTTGCAAGCACAAGGTCCCAAATTTGGTCCCAGTAATCACATACAACAATACTGGGCATGGTGACTCACACCCACCAGCAAACTGTACCATGTAACACAGTGCCGGGCGTGGTGGCTCACACCTGTAATCCCAGCACTCGGGAGACAGAGGCAGGAGGATTGCTGAGTTCAAGGTTTGTCTGGGCTACATAGTGAGCTCAGAGCCAGCCTGACCTACAAAGTGAGAACCTGTCTCAAAAAAAAAAAAGAGGCACAAACAAAAGCAAACAATGAAACCATAGATCTAAATCTCACCATCCTATATTAGGAGAATTCTTAAAAAGCAATGTTCAAATGCATGTTGTCTGCAAAATATACTTTATAAAGATTACAAGTAAATTTAAAAAGATATGCCACAAAAACAGTAAACATAAGAAGGCTAGAATGACTATATTAGTATCAGATGGACTGGGTTTCAAGTCCAAGAGTATTAACAGGTAAAAACGTGACATTTTATAATATAAAAAGAGCAACTTATCAGGAATGCATAGCAATTATAAATAAATATGTGTCTAGTAACAAAGTTGGAAAATACATGAAGCAAAATTTGACAAATTAAAAGGATAGACAACTTTATAGTAAGAGATTTGAAGACTTGTCTCAACATTTGATAGAGCTGGATAAAATGTCACTAATGACAGAGCATGTGAACAATGTTAGTCATCTCATCTTAATAGAATTAATTACTCATCTTGATTGAATTTATCTTGATTTAGTGATTGAGCACTACACCTAACAATTGCAGAACAAATGTTCTTTTCAAATGTACATGGTCTATTCACCAAGGTGTACTGAGCTGAAAGATAAGTTTCAATACATTCTAAAGGACTGAATTCATGTAAAATATGTTCTCTGGTCATATTGGAATAAATTAGCAATCAAAAATGATACAGTTGTCATGAAAATATTTGGCAATATACTTCTAAATTATTCACATGTCAAAAGAGAAGTTAAAACTATCCTGAACAATAATAATGAGTAACCTATCGCTATTTACAAGAAATACCTAATGCTGTGATTAGATGGATGTTTGGAGTTTTAAATGCTAATATTAGAAAAAGAGAGGCAATTTTAACTAACGATCTAAGATTGTACTTGAAAAAGACCAAAAAGAAGCATGCTTCAAACAATTTTTAAAAGCAGAGCAGAAATTTTCAAATTAGAAAACAGATATGTAATACAGAAATTAACAAAGATAAAGCAGTTTCCTTGTGAAGACCAATGAAACTGATAAGCCTCTAACTGGATTGGTCAAGAGAAAAAGAATAAAATTCACCCATATTAGGAAAAAAATGGATTATAACTACATACTCTAGACATTAAAGGGATGATAAGAAAGTATTAACAAATTTGTACCAAATTTGTACAGATTTATAACTCCTATCAGCCCAGCCAGATAAATAGAACTCTTGAAAATAACTTTCTAAAATTGATGTAAGAAATAAAGTTTAAATAGCATTATGTTTATTATTAAATAAATTGAATTGATTATCAGAGTCCGTCCCCCTTCCACACATATACTGGTGAAAAGCCTCGTTGTTTTAATAGTGAATTCAACCAAAATCTTGTGATCAGAATAAATTTTTCTTCAAGTTCTCAATCAACCTCCACATTCTATATATTGCACCAACTATGCGTAATCTTTAATTACTTGGTCATTCACTATTAATCCAACAGAGAAAAATGTTTATAGAGTTCTCATTATTAGAATCAGCTAACTTGAGGACTATTTTGGTTGTCTGAACAGTCAGCTATTTTGACTTGGAATGAGCTAGAAAATCCCCATTGAAATGGAACCAAAAGAGATGCAAATGAAAACAATACTGAGATGCCACCTCACTCCACAAAGAATGGCTGCTATCACAAAATCAAGCAACAATAAATGTGGTGGGACTGCAGGGAGAAAGGTACCCTTCTCTACTCTTGGTGGGAATGTAGACTGGTACAACCACTGTGGAGATCAGTGTGGAGATTCCTCAAAAAACTAGGATTAGGGGTCCCATTTGACCCTGTTATTTACCTTCTAGATACAGACATGAAAGAAACTGGGCATGGTGGCTCATGCCTGTAATCCCAGCCCTTCAGAGGCAGTGGGAGGAGGACTGCTGAGCTCAAGGCTTACCCGGGATAAATAATGAGCTCAGGACCAGCCTGAACTACAAAGAGAGAACTACAAAGACCCTGTCTCAAAAAAAAAAAAAAAGGAATGAAAAGATTCATATCATAGAGATATATGTGCACCCATGTTTATAATAGCTCAGTTTGAGGTAGCTAATTCTTGAAAAAAGCCCAAGTGCCCATCAACAGGAGACTGGATAAAGAAGATGTGGTTTTTCTATAAAATGGAGTATTACTCTGCCACAAAGAGTGATAAACTTGAGTCCTTTATACTCAAATAGATATAGCTTGAGAGATACTAAGAAGTGAAATAAATAGGACACAGTGTGTAAATACCATATCATTTCTCTGGTATGAGAAATTGAAGATGTAAATGAGTTCTAAAATATATGATAGGTATTGTGAAATAGGAAGAAAATATTCAAAGGGAAAAGAGGGATAGGGGCTAGTAAAGAAGGGAAAGAAAAAAATTGAAGGTTAAAAAAAGGAAACAGTTTATTTTGTAGGGGGCAGGGAATTGTAGGGAGAGCAGGGGAATGGAAAAAATGAGAATCAAGATATGTCTTGTACTGGTACAAACTCTCAATGTTGAATGTGATCATAATGTATATATAAAATGTACCAATATTATCTTTTTTTTTTGAGACAGGGTCTCTCTTTGTGGTTCAGGCTGGCTCTGAGCTCACTATGTAGCTCAGGCAAGCCTCAAACTCAGCAATCCTCTTGCCTCTGCCTCCTGAGTGCTGGGATTACAGGTGTGAGCCACCATGCTCAGCACTGTGGGGTGTGGTACTGATTGCTGGTGGGTGTGAGTCACCACGCCCAATATCACATCATTGTATGTGGTTACCAGGATTGAACCAGGGACCTTGCGCTTGCTAGGCAGGTGGCAGGACCACTGAGCTAAATCTCCAGCCCAATATTATCAAATGTTTAAAAAGAGAAAAATCTGAAAAATACCTTGAATGAAGGAATTGGAAGAACACAAGAACTTTGCCTTTAGGAGCTCTGTTAATTCTCTAAATCTATGAAATGCTGCATGCTTGAAAATAAATGCATACTGTTTTATAACCTCTATTAGATGGTAGGAAGTCTTTGTGTCCTGGAGAAGTCTATAATCATATGTGTGTTAGCATGATGTCTCCTCAGAGAATACCTTGCATAGCCTTACTAAGCAAATTTATCTAAAATTCTATCTTTATAAGAGTACTTCGTGCAGTATGCTACAGAGGTTTTTCCTCATATCTGAGGTCTTCATATACACAAACATTATTTGGACACAAACTCTGTTTGCTGGAGTTTAAAATTCCAATAATACCCATCATCTGTGCTCAGATCTTTGCCTTTAATTATGATATCCCATATGTAGAATTTGGTATATGGCTTCAGGCTGTAACTATGATTTATTCTAAACAGTTGAAAGACATACAACTTCCATTTATTTCTTCTTTGCACACTAATTTACAGTGTCATCCTCTTCTGTTATAGAAACAGTAATATATATCATGACCTGTTCATAGGTCCCAAAATCTCATTTGAACACTATCATTTTCTCTTTCCTAAAGACAAAAGTACTGAACATTTTATCTCTAGATTGCAAACTAAGCACACATCTGATTCCTATAAATAACAGAAATGATTGTTTTTAAAAAAAAATGTGTACCTATACTGGAAAAGAAGGGGATTCCTTAGTAGATTGAAACTGGAAGCAATCTAAGAGATGCAAAAAGAATAGAGGATTAAATAGGATACCTACACTCCAACATACACAATAATTGAAAGCTGTGCTGAGGATCATCTGCATGTAGGAGCAGGAAGGGTCTGCCTCAGTCTAACAGAATCATTGGTATTGAAAAGGGAGGTCAACCTCTGTGATCTTTTAAACTCCTCTTCATACTGGATAAGGTCTTAGTTATAGAGGAGCTAAGTGTCCAGTTGGGATCAATGTATCTCACATCTTTAGAGTGACACAGCGGGCCCTAGAGTGCTGAGAATGCCCAAGAGTACCAAGAATCCTGCACTGCCTGAAACTTGCTACTGGCTCTTCTTGTCTCTACCACACCATCTCTGAAACCATTAAACACACCAAAATGGCGCGCATTTTCTCTGCAGATTGTGCTCACCGGAGCATTAGGCAGACCAGCAGATTACTCTGGAGGCACAGCTGAGGAATACAGTCAAGGATGGCCTCACCCGAATGTCAGCTTTAAAAGAGGAAGACTTCCATCTTAGCAACGAAAAGGATATGTACTCAGGGTAACTGTGAACAAAGGAGTCCTTCCTAGAGCTAGGCGAGAGAACTGTCAACAGAAAAAATAATATGCTAGCCACCTCTCAGCCACTGGGATGTCCGCACCACTCTCAGTACAACAGAAAACAGAAAGTGATGGCAAAGATGTGAAAAAATTGGAAGTCTCGTGCATTGTTGGTAGCAACGTAAAATGGCACACCTACGATGGGTATCAGTGTGGTGAATATTCCTCAAAAAATTACATACAGAATTACCAACTGATCCAGCGCTGTTACTGCTGGGTATATACTCAGAAGAACTGAAAGACGATATTTGAAGAGATACATTTGCATCCACCTCATAGTAGTATTTTTAATAATATTCAAAAAGTAGAGTCACTGCCCACTGTCTATCAATAGATGAGTGATCGGTCAATAGAATGGATGTAATATATCAATACAATGGAACATTATTCAGCATTAGAAGGAGGGGCATTCTGACATGTAACAACATGGATAAACTTTGTAGACATTAGATTAAGTAAGATGAATCATACACAAAAGATCAAGCAGTGTATGATTCCATTTAGAGGAGGTAGCTAGAGTGTCAAATTTGTAAAGACAAAAGCTCTACTGTTAGTTTCCAGGGACAGGGGCCAAAGGACAGGGGTTGTTGTTATTTAATGGGTACAGAGTTTGAATTTCCCAAGATGGAAAGAGTCTTGGGGATGGAAGGTGGTGATGATCACACAGCAATCTAAATACATTTGATGCCACTGGATTGGATACTTAAAACAGTTAAGATGGTAAATTTAGCAGTATGCGTATGTTATTATGCATTGCACCTATTAGTACAGCACAATTTTTCAAAATAGAAAACTAAAGAAATCCTAAAGCCCACGGTAAAATTTACTTCTTTAAAATAGATTCAAATGGTAGTAAATGTCATAATGAATATTATAAACATGAATTGGCAAGGTAGACAACTGAAGCGAACTACTTTGTTATAACGTAGCACAGAGGCATGCAGCTATAGAGAGCAGAAACACTGCAAAATATAGAAAAGCTCCTAGGAATAAAACCATTTATGCACCATGGTGTTCATCTTTGTGGCTCCCCCTTCCCAAATTCCTGGGTTGAAATTCTAACCCGCAGAGTGATGATCTTAGGAGATGCAGCCTTTGGGGGCGTTTGCGTCACTGGGTGGGACTCTCCTGTGAGAGACTATGCCCTTATAGAAGAGGCCCAAGACAGCTGCCTAGTTCCCTTTTTCATGAGGAGACAGTGAGAAGTCACTTTCTACTCACTAAGGAAATGGCCCTCATAGACACGGAGTCTGTTGCCCCTTGACCACGGATTCTCCAGCCTCCAACATTATGAAAAGTGAAGTATTTTTTGTGGCTTACAAGTTATCCAGTTTATGGGATTTTGTTACTGCAGCACAAACAGATGAAGGCAACATTGCTTAGCTAGAAAGATCTCTTGTAATATTTGATTTGTAAAGTTGCGTTCTTTTGTTCTTATAAGTTAACACAGGATCCACATCATAAGCATTTTGAGTTCTCCTTTATCTCCCGCTTTTTCCAGCAACACATCACAGACATATTCCTATGCCATTTAATGTTCTTCTAAATATACTACTGTGGTAGCTGCAAAGCATTTCTTTTTCTTGCTTGCTTGTTTTCTGGTATTTCCCTAAGTCATTCAACCAAGTGGCCATCTTTGCACATGTAGTGTGTTTCTCTGATTTTACTAGTAATAATAGCAGTAGACATTGTTTGTACTTACTGTGTTTGTCACGTCTTTGATATTTAAGATACTTCTAGATATTTCAAAAGAAACACCAAAGTAGAAAGATTTAGGTACATATCACAAGTGGCCTCTTGAAGGACAGTGCTGCGGCCCTCCGCACCCTGAAGTGTGGCTAGGATGCCCATCTCCCTCGGCCTTGTCGCTGTCATCAGACAGAAGCTGCCGTCTTCCTCCTCTCTGAAGGGGCCTGGTTGCTGGCTTGGAACCATGGGAAGGGCATGGCCAGAGGTCCAGGGCCAGGATGAGTTTCGCAGTGGCTTTTGTGCCTGGGTGTTTTTTTTCTCCAGGTTGGGTACAGCTCTATGGCTGGCGGTCAAGTCCAAGTGACAGCATCCCTATCCAGAGTCACCTTTTACTGTGTGTGTGGAAAGCCCTGGCACTTCTGGCGGAGAAGCCCTGCTACCACCAACCTCGTGCCTGACGAGGCTGCCTTTCCTCAGGGCACAGCTGCCACAGCCCACTTCCTGGATGCTGTTTTGTGTTCCCTCCCCACTTGCAGCTTGCAGCAGCTATTTGTGTCCGCAGAGGTCCCAGCAAACCTCTCCTGACCCACAGTAGCTAAAAATACTCCCAGCAGTGGTTACTTTCTGGTCTATGCCTTCCCCCTTCTTCCCCACTACTTCCAGGACTAACTACCTGCAAGGGACAAATACTCATGGAGTGCTCTCTCTAGTCTCCCTGAGACCGTGTTCTCTTTGAGAGATGAAAGACATCAAGTTCTTAATTTTTTCCATGCGATCCTGACGTCTTAGGAACAGCAGGTAGCCCTCTTTGGGTTCTGACTTTGCGTGTCAGTCTCAACTGCCCTAGAATCAAAGTAGGCTGTCATCTACTTTTGCATTCTTTTGACCCCTGTCAGTGCAGGGAACTACATTGCTATGCTCAGGCTGCACTGTCTTCAAAGATCTGGGGCTCTCCATGCCGATGTCCACATCCGCCTGACTGTTCTTGTCTTGTCGCTACGCTATTTACAGTACCCCAGAAGAATGCCACCTATTTTTATATCTCTTAGGGAGAATTTTTTGTGATCCTTTAAAACATTTATTTTGAACTCTGTGTTGTGTTTTCATCTCCAAAGTACTTTTTTTTTTTTTTTGAGACAGGGTTTTGCTTTGTAGTTCAGGCTGGCTCTGAGCTCACTATGTAGCCTAGGCAAGCCTGGAACTCAGCAATCCTCCTGTCTCTGCCTCCCGAGTGCTGGGATGACAGGCGTGAGCTACCACGCCCAGCTCCAAAGTACATTCTGAGAATATACTAGCAAGTTCTACCACTGGCCCCAAACCATACCTCCCTGCAAAGGGGAACTATGTTCTTCTTATATTTTATAATCAAAGAACTGAAAGAACTGAAGAAAATTAGAGGAAAATCCCCCTTTTGCAAAACTTTTTTTTTTTTTTTTTTGAGACAGGGTCTCACTTTGTAGTTCAGGCTGGCTCTGAGCTCACTATGTAGCCTAGGCAAGCTTCAAACTCAGCAATCCTCCTGTCTCTGCCTCCTGAGTGCTGGGATTACAGGCGTGAGCCACCACACCCGGCACTGTGGTATGCAGTGTTGATTGTTGGTGGGCGTGAGTCTCCATGCCCAGCATTGTTTGTGGTTTCTGGGGATCAAACTCAGGGCCTTGTGCTTGCGAGGCAGGCGCTGGAACCACTGAGCTAACCCTCTGGCCCTTGCAAAACTTTTTAAAAAATGTACAGAAACATGTAGGTCAACTGAAGTGTAGGATCAAGACTGGGCTCCCTGCGTCCACTTCTGGGCTGGGACTGGGGACTCAGTAATGAAAGCTGGAATATTTATGTGTCCTGCTAAGACTCTAATCAGACATGTCATTTGCTTGTGCCCACGAGAAGAAGCAGAACCACTGGGGAAACGGACAAGGGGCAGCTGTGCAGGTCTCGGGAGGGTTTCAGGTCGAAAGGGAGGGACTTAGCGGAACCATTGGACATCAAGACATTTCTTTCATCACACAGGGATTCACCTCTGTCAGGGACCCAGTGCTAGGGGACAGGTCTTTTTGTTGCTAGGAGCTCAAGGGAGCAGAGGCAGGGGACATGGAAAGTGAGATTCAGTGCTGGCTTTGAACTGCACCCTCAAACAAGTCGCTATGTCTGTGAGCTGCAGCCTTTCATCGCCTACAGCCAGGCTGTTAATACGAACGATAGACACTGTCCACGCCATAGGGTATTGGGACGGAGTGAATGAACCGACCCCTGGGTAAATTCTACAAGGTTATCAAACACTTACTTTTCTCTGGTTACTGAATCTGAAGAGGAAAAGGGAATGTGAGGCGGTTCTAGGACACGAACTCGTGCCATTTCAACAGCATGCTGCCTTAGACACTGGCCTTGTTTAGAGGCGTCACTTCCAAAGAGAAGGTGCTACCACTTGTAGGAAAAACAGAAGGTACCCAGAGAGAGGTGGGAAAGCAGACAACAGGCCAAACAGGAGCCAGGTCATTAATTAGTCATAGTTCAGCTCTTTTGCCTTCTTTTTTGTTTTTCTCCCCGTGTCTCTGGTGCTCTTAACGCTGATAAGGAAGCTAAAGAGGATGGTTGTTATTGAGAATGGAAGTGTTTCTATTCTGTCTTGGTGATAGAAGTTTTTGCATAAATTATCTCATTGTAATTTCCAAATAATCATGAAGAAATATGTATTAACCTTCTGCATGACTCCTGATGATGGAAGGTGGGAAGCACCCTTTCGATACATGACTTTGGATTCTGAAGTTCCAACAGGGAAGTGTAAGATCCAGATGGGACCCTTTGGATGGGAACATATTTTCTTACCATATTTTCTTGTGTTTTCACGCATCTCCTCCAGTGGAAGGAAGACTCTGAAATGAAGAACCAGGAGCCCTAAAACACAAGGCGTGTTTCAGGATTTGTGTCCCCAGGTAACTCAACATGGGAGACACCAACCCAGAATCAAGCCACTGGTCTCCGCGGCAATAATCAGGTAAAGCGCCATCTTCTTTAATGAGCCAAAGAGTGGCTGGCTGGTTGTTCAGACTAACACAGGTGATGGTCTCAGCAGGGGTCTCCGCTTAGAATGAGGCTCGCAACTGGTCCCAGGCTCTGACGGCATCACACAAAGTTGTTGCCATGGTTTTGGTGAGAAGTGTTGCTTTTCTGAGGATTGCAAAACACTTTATGTTCCAACCCCAGACTCGCTCATTCCTGACAGAGTGGAAAATGTGCCTCCCTGGCTGAAATGTGCCTCTTGAGTCCAGCCCAAAGATGACATTTTTAGGAAACTTTGAGAAGAATCCTGTGGCTGTTACTGAGTCACGATAGAGTGGAAATGGATCTTTTCTATTTAAAGAGTTTTGTGCTACTGTTTGAAAATGTCACATTGCTAGGGAACTGTGGAAAAGGAAAACTTTCCATTTGCTATCAACAAAAATCATTATTGGACACAAAACAATGGAGCTGAGAGATTCTGTTACCTGTCTGGCAGAAGGAATACGAGGTCATTGGGGTTTTAAGAATATTTATCTGCATGGTGCTTTCTAAAGGGATTGCTGAACTGCTACCCTGAGATGTTGGAATCAGTTCTTGCTGTCACTTTAGACAGGCCCCTCCTGCTGGGTCTCAGTTTCAACAGACACCAAAGAAAAGAGATTAGATTAGATCACATCAGAACTTTCTTGACATGAGAATGATTGGGTTTCTGATCAAAAGTGAAAATCCCTTTCTGCAGACTATAGAATACTGGTATAGTGTAACATTTAGAAAATTTTGAGTAAAAGGTAGATTTAGGAATAGAAATAAGGAAATGTGCTCAGTATGAAAATGAGATTTTTTTCTTAGTGGTGTTGAAATTGAACCTCAAGGCTTGGCACATGCCAGGCAAAGCCTCTACTACTGAGTTACATCCCAGCCTGAGATGTTTTAACACTATGTATGTAGTAATTTGTGGTTTCACTTTCGATATATTGTTATTTTTGTATGGTGTGCATATATGCCTCTTATTTTTAATAGTTACTTAGCAATTCATTGTGTCAGTATCTCTTTAATCCTTTGTTATTGTAGATTCAATGTTTTTCTTCTATTAAGTAAAGATGTACCATGGTGGAGTATGACTGTCCCAATTACATTATACCTTTAATAGCCATGGATGATGTTGTCAACAAATAAAAAAATTTGTTAATTTGATATACAATGATAGTGTCTTATGGGGAGAAGTTTAAATAATTACCCGTTACCTATTCCATTGTTTCAAAAATATTTTAGTATACATGCTAATTTGATTCATTATACTACTAGTTTCTTAGTACATTGAAGAGAAAGTTTTGTGCTTTGTTTCTTCATTGAAGAGAGAGTCCTTTTGCCTGTGTCTTGTACCCTGAGTAACTAATTTTAAGATTATGATACATAGTGTGCTAACTACTGGTATGGTCATATTATTTTGTTATGAAATTTTATCTTTTTTTTTTTTTTTTTGCTTTTTGGAGACAGGGTCTCGCTTTGTAGTTCAGGCTGGCCCTGAGCTCACTATGGTGCCCAGGCAAGCCACCGCGAACTCAGCAATCCTCCTGTCTCTGCCTCCCGAGTGCTGGGATTACAGGCGTGAGCCACCAAGTCCAGCATTGTGGTATGCGGTGTTGATTGTTGGTGGGCGTGTCTCCACGCCCAGCATTATATGTGGTAACTGGGGATCGAACTCAGGTCCTTGTGTTTGCGAGGCAGGCGCCGGAACCACTGAGCTAACCCTCCGGCCCTGTTTTATCTTTTTATAAAATGAAAAAGTAATATAATAATAATACTTTTGTAAGGGTCACCTTATTATTACAGATTTACTGATCATCAGTATCCTTTTGACAATTGCCTGATTACATTCTTTGAGAAAATTTCCATTGGAAATATTTTTCATATAGATTTGAGAAATGTGTTTATATTCAAAGCATATTAAAATGGTCATCTATGCTATGAATCTTTTCTGGTTTTTAATTTTCCTTTTAGCTTTGTTTGTAATGATTTTTTTTTTTTTTGAGGCAGGGTCTCCCTTTGTAGTTCAGGCTGGCTTGAGCTCACTGTGTAGCCCAGGCAAGCCTGGAACTCCACAATCCTCCTGCCTCTGCCTCCCGAGTGCTGGGATTACAGGTGTGAGCCACCACGCCCAGCACTGTGGTATGTGGTATTGTTGGTGGGCGTGAGTCTCCACGCCCAGCATTGTATGTGGTTATTGGGATCGAACTCAGGACCTTGCGCTTGCGAGGCAGGCGCCGGAACCACTGAGCTAACCCTCCGGCCCTGTAATGATTTTTTTTGCCATTTAACATTTCAATATGCACCTAAAAATTCTTACATGATTTCTATGTTGGGTGTAGAAGTCATAGAAAGCTTCTCCATCTCCAGATTATATCCCACTTAACTGTCATATTTTCATGGTTTTGCTTTTTGCATTTGACTTTCAATGTATCTTAAATTAATTTTAGCATACAGTGTTCCAAGAGGCTTGAATAATTTCTAATAGTAATTGTTCTAACATACATTTTCATATCAATCAGAGTTTATATAGTGTATTTAGCATTTGCCCTTGGATAACAGATATATTTGTCACATAATCTATCCCCTGCATTCTGCTCCTTCTCTTTCTTCACATTCTCACACTGTTCCAGTCTGTTCAGTAGTAGGCTTGGTGTATACCTGACTCACAGCATATACAAGGTGGAACAGTCTGATTTAAGATGATCTGAATCCTAACATTTTTACAATCCTAATTCAGACTTTTAAAATCAAGGTTTTTAAGATCATTTCCAAGCAGTTACAAAACTTCAGGGGATTAGAAACAATCAAGAACCTTAGGCTCAGGCCTGTGACAGAATTGATTAAGACAGTAATGCTGTGTATTCATGCAAGTGTTAAAATACAACAGGCAGAGAAACTGAATCTCAATAAATTTGAGTATGGATTAGTTACAAATGTTCTGAGGAGTTTAGAGAAAAAGGAACAGAGAAAAGAATAAGGGGAGTAGTTTTACTTTTTAAGCTAATGTTCACATATGTGCGCATATTTATTCCCAGTAATGATTTTTTTTTCTTGGCAGTAGCTCATGAGTATTGAGCAGAAAACAAAAGCTCTGTTAAACCAAGGGCACACTGGATCTTGACTCAGAAAAGAAACAATAGATCAAGTGTCTTGAAAAAATACTGGATATATAAGCCAATCCCTTGTTTATGTATGAACTATATGCTTCCAAGAGAAATGCTCTCTTTCTTTCCCTTTCTCTCTTTCTTCACTGTCAATGAACTCCTGGGCATAAGTGATTCTCCTGTCTCAGACTCTCAAGTAGCAGAGACTACGCATGTGTACCACATTACTGCAATCTGTGCATTAAACTTCTATTTATCTCGCTAAATAAACCGTTATTGCAAAGAGCATCACTCTTCTTGCATATTGCCATGGATACACTCTTTCTTAACACCATCGTATTATTCATATCTGATTGATTTCTTTTTATCTTTTCTCACCTCAACTACTCCCCTACCCTACCCAAGTCCACGTGTAAAATAATAAATTGTCCTTTGCTGTCACAGGCCTGTTTGTGAAACCCAGTTGCCACAACCTCTCAGTCTCAGAGAATGGGCATATTTTCTAAAGGAACACTTGAATGCATGGTCTGACATTTTTTCAGACTTATGAATTAGTGTTTAAACTTTACCGAGGTCTAAAAGCAATTTATATCTATCATATTTTAACAGGTCACTTCATGATGAAAAAAAACTAGAGTTATAAAGCAGAATGATTGATAAAGTAGAAGATACACATTTACTCTAGTAGTAAACCCTAAACTTGTCTTCTTCCACTGACACTTTGAGATGATGACACAAGAAATTCACCTTTCAGGGATCCAGCCTATTTATCCATGAAGGAAACAACCAATTAGGCTTTTAATCCTCTGTTTTTAAAGCTATACATATAATTTTAAAGACTGAAATGTTACATGGAAGGAAAGAAAACCAGCACAATGGTGAACAATGACAGCAGAACTCACTAAATGTCAGGGCTCTGTGGAGCTGAGTTTGAACATCTTCAGGCTGGGTGGGATGGCCCTTAAATCTCTTCCATCTTAACACTATTTTTGAAGTTTGGTTCTAAGCATCTCAAAGGACTAGAAGGTAGTGCTTAGGAACAGATGAACGATTTTATCCAGAAACAAAAAGTAGAGGTAGATTACAGTGCCATTCTACTGACATAACCCTGTTCTCCAAACCATCCTTAGTCTTTGAGCCTTCCTTGTAAAACAGTTAAGGCCCCCAGAGCACTGAAAATCTCCCATTCAAACATAGAATCCAACTCCCTCAGAGACAGCAGCAGAAAGAAGTATCCTTGACATCAGCAAATGGCGGCAGGCTTCCACTTGCTGTGCAGAACCCATTTACAATGGACTCTTGGCCAGTACTAGAACCATAAGATAGCAATCAGCACCCCTTGGGAACTGAATAACCATCATTTCATTAGGCCTGCAGGACTCTATAGTTTTCCCATGGCCTGCATATATGATACACTCCAAGTCTGAATTTAAATATCAAATAGATGCAAAATCAAAAATTTTATAGAAAATCAAAGTAAATTATATTTTTATTTATTTCAATTTTGCTTTGTACAAGCCAAAATATCCATCATTCATGAACAGAAAGTGTTCCAAATTTTTGTCATCCCCAAAACATCAGCAGGGTGCACCTAGAAATTCACAGAAGAGTTCAGGAGACCAGGCCCTATTCCTGTCACTATGTAACTATGTGACTTTGGTCAAGACAATTTCCTTCATCAGCGTTAGCTTCTTCCTTAATGGAATGAGAAAGATGAACTACTCATCTTCAAAGCCCCTTGAAGGTCTAACATTTCCTGACACTTGGCTTCATTTTTTTTTTTTTTTGAGACAGGGTCTCACTTTGTAGTTCAGGCTGGCCCTGAGCTCACTATGTAGCCTAGGCAAGCCTCAAACTGAGCAATCCTCCTGTCTCTGTCTCCCGAGTGCTGGGATTACAGGCGTGAGCCACCATACCTGGCACTGTGGTATGTGGTATTGATTGCTGGTGGGCGTGAGTCTCCACACCCAGCATTGTATGTGGTTACCAGGATTGAACTCAGGACCTTGTGCTTGCGAGGCAGGCGCCAGAACCACTGAGCTAAATCTCCGGCCCACTTGGCTTCACTTTTAAGCAGGGTCTTTCTTTATGAATCTCCAGATTTAGTGCTCTGTTTCTCTTCGTCTCCAGTGTTGTTGTCTATGAGATTGTACTTCATGTGATACTTCTTGGCATTATGCATAAGAGAGGACCATGAGGTTGTAATACAGAACTCTGCCAGAACTCTAAGGATAAAGGATGAAATGCAGGGTTCTATGGTGACAATCTTAGGGGACTGTGAAGTAGAATAGCATTTACTCATATGGATGCCACAGAAAGGTTTAAGATCACCAGGCCGAGCTGTTAATCATGCCTTCTCACATTTATCTACTAATTTAGCTTCTTGAAAATAATCTAACAGTTTTTTGATATTTGCTGAGACATCTCCAGATGCTGAAGATGATACAAAGTAATTCGAGGCATGAATACTACAGTTCAATATAGAAAACATACACACTTGATTTAGATAAAACAAAATGTTAGGCCACAGGTGATTAAAGAATACATATACTCAAAAGTTTCCCAAGAACCAATGAACTGGGACTTCAAACAATCAGACAAGAATGTTATGGGTAGAATTATGAAGGTTATTCTTGACCAAAGGAATATCATGCATCAAGACTTGAATGTGAAACAAACATGGCCGGGGCTGGTTTCCTGGGGAGATGGCCTATGTTTTTATCAGGGCCTCCATGTTAAAAGGGCTCTGTACTTGGCTCAACACTGTCCTGTCATCATCCTAAAGTTTTTAATCATCACTGAACCCCCACAAAATATGTATCATTCCCTAAAAGATTACCTTGTTTAAGGAGAGAGTTCCTGTGGTAGGATGGTAAGAGATGCTAGTGGGAAGGAGGGCCTTGAATGTTCCACTATAGTATTTGCGATTTGTCCTGTATAAAGTAGGTAGGACTGTCATTTTTTCGATCTGTAGAGTAATATGGTAATATGAACATTTTAGAATGTCTAACCTGATGCTAGTGTGATGGTAAAGCCAGAGATAGTTTGGATTATTATCACAATCGATGGATAAAGTAAAAAATTCACTTGAAAGGCCCTGGGTATTTAGCTCAAGTGGTGTTGTGCCTACCTTGGAAGCACAAGGGTCTGAGTACTGTAAAAAAAAAAAAAGGAAAAAGAAAAAGAAAGGAAGGAAAGAAGAAAGAAAAAGAGAAAGAAAGAAAGAGAAAGGAAGGAAGGAAGGAAGGAAGGAAGGAAGGAAGGAAGGAAGTTCACTTAGGAGAAGTAAAGGGCAAATTTGGGGAAGAAGAAAGAATTATTATGTGTTGCTAACAAAAGATGAATGGGGACAGAAATAGGCAGACACGTGCACAGAAGAACAAACTTATATGAGAACTTCTTTCATCAGATTTCTGAGCAAAAATTAAAATAAAGCACTATTGCAATGATTATTGGCAGCAATGTTGTTAGGGCTACTGGGATTCTCTGAGAAATGTTTTTATTGGAGGACTGGGTGACAAGGTGAACACATGAACTTCATTTGAATCTCATTCTTTCGGTAGTTACCGATCACCCACTATAGGTCTGTGTACTTGTAAACACAAGAGACCTCACTGTGAATAAAGCTATGATCAGCTCTGTTGACACAACACTTACAATTTAGAGAGGAAAAGGGATGTAAAATCATCACAACTGTGGGAACATCTTGAGCTTTATATAATTAGGAACTAGGGAAGGCTTTTCTGGTTTGTTCTCCCATGGAACTTAACGAACAAATGGATGAATGACACACTTAATTTGTTTCCAGTTCCACTTAACAACAGTTCAGTCTTGAGAAAATATTTCTCACTTCTGAAAGACTTGAGGGTAGGGGTGGGGGAATGAGGATGATAGGTTACTTATAGGGTGAGGAAGAAAGACAGGAAGCAGGTGATACTTTGCTGTTGTTCTCTGAGAGGGTTTCCTAGAGGGGTCACTAGGAAATGCCTTCTCCTGCTGTCCAAGTGAGTTTTGTGTCGTTTAGATTTCCCCACTAGTCATCTCTCTTCTGAGTCCCTGTTCTTATAAGGAAGATAGATAACCACCCCGCCGGAATGAGACATTCCAGTGCTTTTGTAATATATATTCCTTGTTGCCTTCTTATTACTCAACTCTCTATTATTTACAAAAAAGGATCCCCAGGATTCATGCCGCAAAGATGCCAGTGGTGAGAGAAAGCTACCTCTGCAAACAAGGACTGCTTTGAGATCTACTTTTACATACTGTTGTGGTAACCAAAGACTCTTTAGTGTGTGAACATAGAGCTTGTAAAGGTGCCCAAAACATACATACCTGACATGACACACGAGGGATCAGCACACTTACGACCTTGGAATAAGTGAATCATGGGAAGAGCTTGGGTGGTGATTTACAAGTCCATCGCAGTCTTTCTCTACAGTGCGAGGAGAGACCTCAAGTCCCAGAGTCACCAAGAATTTTGCGCCGAGGTCTGTCCTTAGAAAGGAACTTTCCACAGTGTAGTCTTTGGCTTTTCCTCTTTCGTTAATCTCACTCTGGATCGAGCTGGATGGACCTATGTATACAACTCCTGACCTTGACATGGTCACCTTCAAAGGAGACAGTGTCGGTCACAGACTTCAGGAAAACTGTTGCCTGCTAATGGATGGCTGATTTCCAGGAAAATAACGAGTGGCCACTGGAAGTCTAGGTCCCTTCCAGAGAGGAAAGCAGACGTGACAGGACACAAAGTCTTCCCTTCTCACTCTGTGGGTGGTCTGTTTGAAAAATTCTGTCCTCTGCCTGGTACTATCTGACTCCAGGACATAATAGCCAGCTGTGTCACTGTGGGGCCTACACGTTCTTCTTTAGCGTACAGGGCGTCCCTCACCTGGTAAGGAGAAGATGAGCGACTGGTAGAAAGCCGGGAGAATGTGGAGCTGCAGGCCAGGGTACCTGAGTTGTGTCTGCTCTGAGCCTGGCCATGTTTCCCCATGAGGCTGAGAGCCAGGGATTATTTTTGAGTATAGTGCTAATGCCTGAGTACACCCTGCTCCTCGCCTTTGATTCCAGATACTAATCATTACTTTGCCTGGACAAACTCTGCCTTTTGTGCTGTCATCTGGCCAAGCTCTCACACTGATCAAGAATGACAAAGGCCAGCTGGGCATGGTGCTACATGCCTGTAATCCCATGACTCTGGGAGGCTGAGACAGGAAGATTGCAAGTTCAAGTTCAAGCTAGGCCACTTAGCAACTTGGCAAGAATCTCTCTAAAATAAAACATAAAAAAGAGTAGCATGTTCAGTTCAGTGTAAAAGTCCTGTCTTTACTCTCTAGTACCACCAAAACCCCTCAAAACACACACACACACACACACACACACACAACCTTATCATGACCATGATGAACACCAACATTACCACTAACAATAATGACAGGAACGATGAAAGAATGACATCAGCCTGGCATTCTGCACATCTATGGCTTGTAGGGCTCAAAGAGGAGAAGGTACGGAGATCACTGATGCAGCCATCAGTGGTTTCTAGAGACAAAGGGAGTCACAGCGCAGCACGCTGGGCTGGCCGGAGGGCCCTGCACAGACAAGCATGTGCACAGGAGGAGTCTGGGACCAGGCACACACTGGTCTCCCTAGGTAGGGATGTCCTGATTCTCCTTCCTTTAAGGGGATCAGGAGGCTTTATTCCAGGTCAGCATCTAGCATTCGGGCACTTGGAGGGGCCACACGAGGAGAATCGTAAAAGAGAATGGGCTGAGAAAGATCTTGCAGTCGCTTGAATGATCTAGTCTCACATACAGGCTCAGCTTGTTTTAAGGAGATGTCTGTTCACACAAACACTGTGAAGCTATTCTTTTCCTAAGCACCATGCTCTCAGTTTGTCAAAACACTTGAAGAAGACTAATTCATGCCTCAAAAGGAATTTTCTCTCACTCACAAAGCTGCCAGGTTTGTGAGCTTGAGGCTTTCAGGACACAATATCTCAGGACGCTGGAGGAAAGGAGGACCGAGAACCTCAGCGGAACCGCTTTGGGCTTCGGGGGCACAGAGGGGCAGAACTCAGAGCACGCACTCTCTCGGAGAGCGTGAAGGGGACTTCGGAGGCTCCAGCCAGCGCGAGCCTGTGGAGACGCAGTTGGGAAACAAGGCCTGATACTAATCCAAAGCACGGGTTGTGAAACCAAGGATGTGGGGTAGGAGTTCGAGGCTCAGCGGTCCTACTTCCTGGCTAACTGCTTGGCAGTCCAGTCTCCCTCCATGTGAACTGAGGTGGGGTGTGACATGGTGTAGACCCATGGGCCTATCGTGAGGGTTAAATTAGCTAACGCACGTGCCATGCTTACAGCAGTGGCTCGTAAGAAGCAAACACCTGCTAACACTTGGGGTGCTCCACCGGGCCACAGGGAACCTCATCAAATCCCTCTCAGTGTTGGGTGGGGTGAGGGACAGACAGGCAGCAGGTCCCACTGTCACTAGAATTTTCCAACTTGAATAGCTGCTCAGAGGCAGGATAGTTTTTCTTCCATCACAAACAGGTCCCGAAGTACAGAGCAGAAACTCGGCAACTGACATAAACAATTTCAAACAATAATTTCAGAAGACAAATTGCTCCATTTGGGCACAAGATTCCTCTCAGAGGCTTTCCCCACTTGTTTATGTGTTCTGTGGCATTAAGCCACGAGTGAATTAAGCAGACAGCATGCGTACGCCCGGACAGGATACAGGAAGGGCCTGCGGTGGAGGCGTAGGGGCGGGGGCCTGCCATCTGACCTGCTTCCTTGAAGGCAGTCGCTGGGGGGCGTCCTTGAGCAAAATGGATTCTGGGTCCTCAGCGTCTATTCATTCAGAGAGAGGTCACAAGATCTTCTAGTGCTAGGGAGTTCTGAGTCCAAGTCCTGTGCCTTTGTGCTGTGTGTGTGTAGACTCGGTTGGTTCTTTGACCCCCTTCTGCCTCTGTTTCCCATCCCTAGAAAGGAGGCATCCTTACACACACACACCTTATAGGGTATTGTGATGGCCAGGCTAAGACCTCCTTAACGGTGATAAATCAGAGCACCACAAATTAGTGAGATTAACGTGGCTAATCACTGGATAGCAGAGTGAAAATTGGTAATAAAAGGAAAATGGAGTTTGGAACAAAGATTGTCATTTATGAGGCTGTTGAAATTCCCCTCTAAGAGGACAGGACCTGGCAGCGACACTTGAATACAAATTTAAGGTTTTAGAACCTTAACTTATGCTTGTGGTACATTCTTTTCTAGCATTTAGAGGGTGTATTGTTTTTTCCGATTATAAAACAAAAGCATATTCACTACAGAAACTACAAAAAAAACAAGTTTCAAGATACAAAGTAAGATTCATGATAATCTAAATTTGCAGGGATAAATAATATCTGTTGATATTTGCCCATCTTCTGATTCACACCCATGTACATGTATATAAAAAAAGAACTACCTTATAATTTTTCAAGCATTGCGATTGTACTACATAGGCTGCTTTGAAACCTTTGTCTTACATCATAAATATCTTTGCATTCCATTGTTCTGAAAGCACCACATGTAATATATATGTCATATCCCATTTCCAATGTATTAAGACATTTGCCTTTTGTGGGATAGTTGAAAAACTTCCCTGAATTTTTCTATAGTAATTTATATAACACTGCAAAGTGCAGCTTCAAAAATATATCTTTAACCTCTTCATATATATATGTATAATGTATATACATATGTATATATGCATGTATAATGTATATACATATATATGTATGTATAATGTATTTGTGGATACATATGTATAACTACAAGTAGAATAAAACATTAACAGAAATTTGCATCTTACTTAGTATGTAGTATACTACATAATGATTTTTGTTTTTTTTTTTTGAGACAGGGTCTCGCTCTGTAGTTCAGGCTGGCCCTGAGCTCACTATGTAGCCTGGGCAAGCCTCGAACTCAGCAATCCTCCTGTCTCTGCCTCCTGAGTGCTGGGATGACAGGCGTGAGCCACCACGCCCGGCCATAATGATGTTTTTAATCTAGAAAATAATCTTGGCTCTCCTGTTAGTCACAAGGTACTGAAGGAAACAAACCTAACCCTAAAGAACACTTCTGGCTCTTTCCACCTTGAAGCCAGTGTGGGTGGCTGCTGTGTGGGAGGACGGCTGGAAACAGGGGACCACTTTATTAAGACAGAAACTCGGTGAGACGAGAGGTACATATTTATCTTCCAGCTCCATTTGTGTTTCTCCTGCATTGCCTGTTTCTTTTGGGACCACTTGGTAAACTTAGTTCTGGAAGCCCAGGCACTCAAGTTCTGGTCTTCCGGAAGCCTTGGGCCCATTTCTCCATATCTCTGAACCTTGATCTCCTCTTCATCCTTACAACTAGTTTTATGAAGTCACAGAGATAGTAATAAAGTAAGATCACATTAACTGATGTGCTTGGTCTTAGGGAAGGAGGAGTACAGCACACAGACTTGCAGTTCTGTGGGTCTAACAGCGAGCTGTTCCCAAACTTTGTTCTATAGGAACAGAGCTCTTCTCAGCCTTATTTTTAGAAAGAATAGTATTTTCAATTATAGGACAACAGGTTTTGGGCTCCTACTAGTGCTGGAAAAACATCCAGAAGCCTTTGCTAATCCTCATGGGCAGTGGTGACCTTGCTGGGCCCCAGACAAGGCTGGTACTCTCTTCAGAAGTGTCAAGATCAGATCCGGAATAAAAACCATTCCTCTCTGGGTGATGAGAAAAATAATGATGCTTTCTTCAAGCCTTTTTTGTGAAAGGGGAGAAGTAAACAATGTTCTGTATGTGAAAGCTTTTCTGGAATACAATATAAATTCCATAATGACAAAAAATATCCTCATTATTCTCACACACACTCCAGGGTAAAAAGAAACGAGAATGACTAAGCAGCACATCCTGAGATGATCATGAGAAGCCAGTTGTTGTTACTTTAGAATCAATCTTATAGCAACATATAACTATTTAAAATATTTATAAATTAACATACCATAGCACGGTCGTGGAACCACTGGTATAATGAAAATTAAAATACAATTACTATTCATATTAGAATTAAATAGCACAGAGGCACAGCCCTCACTCTGTTAAATACTTTTTTTGTGTATGTGAGCTTTTTCACTGAAACAATTCCCCAATTTCCAACAATGTAACCGATTTTGTTCCCACATTTGCAAACAGAAATGTAGACATTCCAGAGCCTAAAACTCACACCTCAGTTCATACAAGCAGTAAGGCTGGAAACAGGGTTTCATTTCAAATTGCCTCCCTTCAGGACCTTTGCCAAAATAGATAAATTGAAATTTTCTAGCATACCCCCATTGTCCTTACCCACGGCGGATATTTTCCAAGACCCCCGACGGACGCCTGAAATCTCAGATGGCTCAGGCCTCTCTATACACTTTTCCTACATACATGCCAATGATAGAATTTAATCTATAAATTAGGCACAATGAGAGAGCTGCAAGAATACAATAGTAAAATAAAACAAGCTTAACAATATACTATAATAAAAGCTATTTGAATTTATCAGTTGCTTATTTCTGGAGTTTTCCATTTAATATTTTCAGACCATCCTTGATCACAGGAAACTGCAGAAGAGAAAACCTCAGGGAGGGCCCTACTACAAATTAGGGTCAGGGGTTGCAAGTTTTTATTTTCTGGATGAAGAGCCAGCTTTCCTGGCTGCAGCATGAACGTGCTCTGGGGCTGGACGGAATTTCAGACAGACTTCAGTACTCAGCCAAATCCTCACTCAACAGCCCCTCAGATAGGGTAGCCCCCCCCCATCCGCACCACACAGCAAGGTACAGATAAACAGATTTAGTAATAAATAATTTATTACCAAAGTTACTCCTGTTTATTATCTGGTAAGAAATGTAGGAACTACTGAGTACATAATCAAACTAAAGAATATAAACAGAACATGAGAAAATTAGGTTGACATGTTTGTTTTGGTATGTTCTGATTCCCATTTTTTGGGTTTAAATAGTAATCACAATCATCATTAGAGGTTAAATTTATATGTGTCTCTATGCACAGCTCTGGTCTGGTGATAATATTTTTCTGCTTACTCAAAATAACAGTGATTTAAGTGAGACCATATCTCAAAAAAAACACTAATTATAAGTATTTTTTTCTATATTTAATGTTGCAGAGTAAATCCCTTCTTGTTTCGCTTTTCATAATTTCCTTATTTTTTCTCCTTAAATAAACTTTAAATCTTGTGATCTAGGGGGTGTGTCATGTACAATTTAAAGTTTAATTAGTACCAGAAACAAGTAAGTTGATAGATTGCTATTGGAACAACAGTGGGGTCTCTCTCTGGAGTGGGAACCCCAGAAACTGAGTCCACGGGGTATGTGACCGTGAGCGGGGGGGAGGAAGGGGAGCAAGCTCGAGGGTGCGGCAGAGCTGCCCACTGTGCCACAGTGGGGAGAGCCCGTGGCTTCGAGGTCATGGGACATCTTTGAGCTTCAGCTGCTTCATCTGTAAAATGAGGACAACCGTATTCATAGTCTTTTTTTTTTTTTTGGCAGTACCAGGAATCGAACTCATGATTGCAAGGTAAGCAGTGGCACCACTGAGCCAAATCCCCAGCCCTGATACTTATGTTCTTATGATCTAAATGATGTCACAAAGAGTCCATTGATAACAGTTTTAAGGACTCCCAGTCCTCTTCTCCATTGTTCAAGCATCAGTCGTATTTGGTAACACGAGGGCCCTGAAGAGCAGATTACCCTGAAGTTTCTAAAGAAACTGTCGCCCATTTTCTTTCGCATTCTCTATTGAAATGTATGAAAGGCTGGCAGTCACTATAGGAAAATGCATAAGGCGACTGAGTTAGGTTTACTGTAGGGGTATGCATTTGCCATAAGAGAATAAGTCTTTTCCTCCACCTAAGGAAGAAATAAGTCTTTTCCTCTACCTAAGGGATTTCATAGTGTTAGGCACAACAATTTTCATAGTACTTTCTGTGTTCTAAAATTATAACTGGCTTAATTTTTTAATACAAGTGGGAAAGGTTTAGTAAATTACCATATATTCACTTACTGAGATAAAATACAGTTTTAAAGTAAGAATTATCTTGGTATGGCCAGGTGTGGTAGCTCATGCCTATAATCCCAGCACTCGGGAGGCAGAGGTGGAGGACTGCCGAGCTCACTTGCCTGGGCTACATAGTGAGCTCAGAGCCAGCCCGAACTACAAAGCAAGACCCTGTCTCAAAACAAAACAAAACAAAACAAAACAAAGAAT
This sequence comes from Thryonomys swinderianus, assembly GCA_004025085.1. NCBI lineage: Eukaryota > Metazoa > Chordata > Mammalia > Rodentia > Thryonomyidae > Thryonomys > Thryonomys swinderianus. The sequence continues at coordinate 8,271 of PVIC010007413.1, read as the reverse complement.
TATCTTGCTATGGAGCAACTTGAAAAAAATATTTAGGATGTTATTACTGATGGAAACGACTATCTTTATGCATCTATGCAAGGATAGGTAGGGAATACAAACAATAAAGAAATTCAAACACTGAGATTATTGCTGAAGTAATAACATTTTCTAAATTTAGTATTTTTTTGAGTCTTACTATCTTTTTTGAGCTTGAATATAAAAAAATTCCACATGAGCCGGGCGTGGTGGCTCACGCCTGTAATCCCAGCACTCGGGAGGCAGAGACAGGAGGATTGCTGAGTTCACGGCGGCTTGCCTGGGCTACTTAGTGAGCTCAGGGCCAGCCTGAACTAAAAGCGAGACCCTGTCTCAAAAAAAAAAAAAAATTCCGCATGGAACTTTTTTACTTTTAACTTTGTACTGAAAATCCAGCCTCACCACTCAGGAGGCAGAGACAGCTGATCAGCTTCTTAAAGGGGAAGTATTTCTGGGAATAGGAAAGGAAGAACATCTGACCTCATCTGTGAAATGGGAATATTTTCCAGGGTTATTTGATTCTATTTTTATGAGGAAAAAAAATCCCTGGTGTTTATGTACCTCTTATAAAAAGTCCCTGGGGGGTGACGTGGTTCAAGGAATGTCCAGCATACATATTAATCCAAACTGAGGTGCCACATGAAGGATATGGATCAAGTGTACTAAGAATATGGGAGCCTGTGCCCACTCATCACTGCTACATGCGCCAACTTGCTGTATGTGAACAGAAACATTTTACCAGATTGCAGTGACTTACTTCATTTTGAACACTACTGCCTTCTGGTGATCTAAGGTGGCTGAACAGGGCAAACATCAGTCAGAATGACTGTACTGAAGAGAAGACTCCAACAAGGGAACAAGAATTTATCTTCCCTCACTAGTGGGAAAATAAGAAAGATATTATTCTCCCTTCTAAGTTTCCAGAGGGCATTTTTGCGCTGCTCTGAAAAAAATAAAAGATAAGAATCAGCCTTACTTATTGTAAATTTCTGGGAATAAAGGATACATCTTGTTTTAAGAAAACTGGAGGCCTCTTTCTGTTTTATCTAAGACTAATGATACGAATCTGATTAAGTAGAGCTTGATTTACTAGCTATTCTGGAAAAAGTAAGCACTACCTGCTTCATAAAACTGAAACTCTAAGTACTAAAATCATAAAGTTGCAAAACTATTTGGCTAATGGTTGTTGTTATTGTTGTTAATCCTATTTATGTCCATCAAAACCTTTTAACTGCTCTAGGCTTCTTGTGCAACTCACATGTGCCACCAAGCCCAGCAATCCATTCCCACAGAATCAGAATTCTTTTTCGTAAAAGAAATGATTACCATTTGTTCACATACGCTGAAACATACGGTCAATGTGTAAATTTTAAACATGCATGGCAGGAAGAGACACGTTGTTATTAATCCCTCCCAATCCCCCCTTTGTCTCTCATCCCTTCATTCTTGCCACTTTCTGAAGTGCTGCTGGAAGTCTTCTTTTGTGAGTCTCTCTCTTTTCTTTTGAGACAGGGTCTCGCTTTGTAGTTCAGGCTGGCCCTGAGCTCACTATGTAGCCCAGACAAGCCTCGAACTCAGCAATCCTCCTGCCTCTGCCTAGTGCTAGGATTACAGGCGTGAGCCACCATGCCCAGCACTGTGGTATGTGTTACTGATTGCTGGTGGGCGTGAGTCACCATGCCTGGTATTGTTGTATGTGGTTACCAGGGATTGAACTAGGGACCCTTTGCTTGCTAGGCAGGCGCCTGAACCACTGAGCTAGATCTCCAGCCCTTGTGAGTCTCTTTAGCTACACTGTTATGGCTACCTTGATATCCTGAATCATTTCAAAATGTTTGCCTTTCCTGGGTCATATTTTACTTTGGGAAAGAGACAGAATTTGCACAGTGCCATAGCCAGTGAGTAAGGTAGAGAGGGTGCTACTGTTTTCATGAATTTTTCTTTCCACTGTATGGCACTGTGTACCAATAGAAATAGTTATTGCATTTTTTTAAATCACACTTGGTAAAGAGACTCACAAAAGAAAACTTACAGAAACGCTATAGAAACTGGCAAGAATGATACAATTTTTGAGAAGGAGTAAAGGCACTGTGCTTTTTACTGTAATCACTTTTTGGATATGTAGACATTCACCATATATTCTGATCATCTCCTGCGATTGCAGAGAGATCTTTCTTCCAGGTGCAGCAAAGACTGCTATTCACATCTCCAGCATGGATGCAGCGCTCCCTGTGCTGGATGGACTTTCCTGGATCGCAGCAAGAACACGATGGGCCTGTCCCGTCCTGTACCCACAAGGCACAGGAACAGCCCCGGGAGCAGATACCTGCGAAGTGCGCCTGGGGGTTCCTGACCCATCTGGCCAGACACGTGCAACACTTGTTCACAATCCAGTAGGCGACTAGCAGAGCCTCGGGGGTGATGCTCCCAGGTGTCCCACCCAAGCTGGAGTTTTCCGAAACATGTAAAATTCCTGCACTGTGTCTGCGCACCTTTGTCTCTGTCATGTATTTTTGTTTATCTTAAACCAATCAGAATAGACTCCAGTCAGTTCAGCTCGATTCAATTTGACAAAGATTTACTGACATTGCTGTGTACTGTTAAAGGTAAAAGATGAATGTCATCCTTTCTGATCTGAAACAATTTGAACTTTTTTTAAGGAATAAAGTAAACAGAACTGGATTAATCATAACCTCTGACCCACGGGATACTGTTAGACCACCATCCCTGGCCCATACATAACCCCTGTTTAATTAATTTGCTTCACAATAAATATAGGTATTTATTATACACTGTCAACTCTAAGGACAGTATGCACAACCTGCTTCTTTCCTTTGGGATATGCCCCTCTCTTCACGTAGCCTCTCTCACATTTCTACTGCTCAGAATTTTGAGTTTATATTCTTTTATCCTGCTGCACCATTTTTTCTAGTTTCAACACCCCCCCCCAACAAACACATAATTTACTTTTACTGTCTTTGAATAGTCCTTGGGGGGAATAATAAAATGTTGGGGTTTGGGGGCCGTGCTGGGGACGGAACTCAGCGCCTGGACCAGTGCCTTCTCACCGAGCAATACCCCGGCCCCTGACATGACTATCTTGAGTTTTCTATCCATGTACCACGCATTGTCCAGGTCTTGGAGAATGAAGGGTGGAAACAGCGAGCAAGCAGAAGTTTCTTTCTGCACTCATGAACAAATAACCAGTTAATAAAACGTGGAGCCAGCTCGGCGATGATAAGAAAGCCACGGATAAAAGGGGGCAGGGAAGGTGAGTGCCGGGGTTCTTGAGGAAGTCATTCAGACAAGGAGTGGGGAGCACACAGTCTGTGAGTGAATCCAGTGTGATCAGACCGGAAGAGGGCAGTGGTCTCAAGAAGATGACCCAAGCCACACCCACCCGGAATCATTCTTATGGTTTGTTAAAGAACTTTTAAAATTAGGATGACTGCAATACTCAGCAAATACTGTCCTCATGGTGAACTGATAACACATCATCTTTCTCGGGCTTTCAAAAGAGATTTAAAATCCCCACTTACAATTAAAACTATAATTCACCATTCAAAATTCAGTTACCTTTCTTCTCATGTGGTAAGGGTTTTATTAATTGTATAGTCTTGAAAACTTTTGAAAAGAAGTTACAGCCACTCACATAAGAAATTATGAAATCTTAGAACTGACTTTAGAGATGAAAATCCTGCAATTTGTAGATGACAAAAATGATATCTACAAAGGTCAATGAAATTAGAAGTATAGTCATGCATATTAGTGAGGAAAAGTTATTCTTTCAGGTGAAACTATTTGTCTTAAGCTCTACAACTAATTGATAGTGAAGGTAATACCAGGGACTGGACTTTATTTTTTTTTTGAGCTTCTTAGGGAAATTTCTTCGATAGTGTCCATTATGGTAAAAACTGGGGGACCCATCTCTTGGTTCAAAGCCTCAATTCATAAGAGAGAAAATTTGGCCCCAGGAATTTTAAGCTAAAAGCAGGAATCAGTAGATCTTTTCATTTGTCTGAAAAATGGAAAATAGAGAAAGGACAGAGAAGGATGACCCCAGGGTCCTGCTGAGATGTCCTGTGCTACCTCAGGAAGGACAAACAACCAATTGCAGACACCGAGGGGCCTGATTCTGGGCACAGTGAGGGTAGAAGCACACAAGAGTCGATGTACGGCGGCACCCCATGTTCAGCTGCGTTCCACCACTGTGGATTGACTGTCTGCTTGAGACGTGCCTCTGCTTTCTCGAGCTGCGGCTCTAACTTCCGGAGCTTGTGCTGTCTGAGCACCAACTGCCTGCTGAGCTTGTCTTTCTCCTTGCCACAAAGCCAGAAGCAAATCCTCCGTGTTCCCCCTCCTCCCACATGCTATTCTCCTCTAGGGGACCCGGGGTTACCTCTCACAGCTGGCCCCCCCCCCCTTACTCTGAGTCTTGGTTCTCTTGTCTAAAATATAGAAATTGTAATCTTGGAGAATGTTCAGAGACCCAGCCAGAAACTCAAGAATTTGCGGGACTATTGGGAAGGACAGCAGAGTGTGTTGACCAAAGACCACTTGGGTAATAGGTGAGATTGTCAAAGTGCCATACTGTGTGTCCAGTGAAATGTGGATTTCAGATAAAAGTATGTTCTAAATATTGACGGGTACTTAGAGTATGTATATATATATATGGTAGTTTGTCTAAGATTCAAATTATCTAAGCATTCTGTAGACCTCTTAAAACAACTGCCCAGTGTTGAATGAGTCCTGGCAATTCATTAATATTCTATTGTTAATTTTAATGGACAATGGGATACACTGCTGTTCCCCTCTCCCTGGGTGTTGGTTACTTAATCTGTACGTGTTCAAGATGAAACAGTGATTTTTAGACCCTTTCATTATGATTCTCTGAAGAGAACATAAAAATGATATAGGAACAAGTCAAATGCCACATAAATCATAGCGGTTCACCTAAATCTAATTGGTGTTGCTTTAAAATCTTACTCCTTTTTCAGTGCTGTGGATTAAACCCAGGGCCTCTGCACACCCTGAGCTCCTCTATAATTTTTTTTTTAATTTTTGAGACAAAAATCTCCTATGTTGCCCAGGCTGGACTCACCCTTGGAATTCTCCTGCCTCATCTTCCCAGAGTGGTGGGATTAGGGGCATGTGCCACCACACCTGGCTTCTTGTTATCTCTCTCTCAAGGTCTACTTGGATTATCATGTTTAATTCTTTCATCAACCATATATTCATTCTCGCTGTTCTGATGAGGTGAGTCACAGCGTAGAGAATTATGCAACTTGTCTAAGGCTCAAGGTCATACAGATTATAAGTGGCGATGACAGCTAAAAGCTCGACTAGTCCAGCCCAAGACCCACATATTCTCCAACGTGACTACCTCTCAAATAAGATGAGTTCGTATCACTAAGTGGTTTTGTAAATGTCAATTTTAGGAGCTGACTGGTCTTGTAGCATGATTTTGTACCTAATCCCAAGGCCACTTGATTATAGTTTATGGAGAGTTGGTAGGATGACTTTGCTACGCATGTCAATTTCAGGGAGAGAGGGATTATCCACTTGGTTATGAACAAGCCCTCCCACAGGGAGTCTAAGTTGCTATAATCAGAAAGCAATTTAGTTGCATTGAGTTGTGAGATATTTTTATAAGATACGTAATCGAAGCAAAGATTTACAATGAGGCAGAAAGTTTAATGCGTTTATAGTTTGAGTGGCTCATGAAAGAAAAGGAGGAGGAGGAGGAAGAAGACATGAAGAAATCAAAACAAAGAAGAGCTCCTTTTTAGTGACTGTAAACTACAACATAAACTGAGATCTCTTAGACAGAAGCCCTCTTATTAGTGTGCTGCCAATCAGCCCGCGGCCCTGGTATGGCTAGTGTTATAATTATACCCAGAAAGAATAACCACCACCTTCCACATGACGTTTTCTAAGTTTCGCGTGCTACTCTTTCATTTTGTCCTTTGAGAGACCATCAGCCCTTGCCTCCCAGCTGCCCACACCACCCTGCACATTTCCAGGTTCTAGTTTCCCTATTTATCTAGGATGGAGGATTAAACTTGGCCGCTCCGGCTTCTATATCAAGCTTCCCCAAGCTCTCGTTCTTTATGACACAAAGATCTGTGCGCTCTTCAATCTCAGACAGAGGGAAGGGGGAGTGAAGGAAGGAGGGAGATGGAGAGGGATGGAAATTTCGAGCAGGGCCAAAATTGTCTTTCCTTTCTGCTGCACTTTAATGGAAGGAAACATTCCTTCATACATTTATTTTGCAAGTCTACTATCAGGAACATCACCAAAATCCTTGAGAGAGGATCCAGCCCCTCCCCACCCTCCACAGGGAACTTGCAGGGCAGGTTTAGAAAAGAGTAGCTTCAGATGAAACCAATCTATATCCCCCTTCTTCAGAAAGGTGGCAGTGTTGCCTTTCAGTTTTAAGTAAATTACCAAGTGATGGTGAGGTCTCTGGCTGATTAATTTAGCAGCTGCCTCCCCTCTCCATGGAAAGGAAAGATTTAATCCAGTGCAGACCCTCAAGGCTGGCAGTCGCCACAGTTGTGCCTCTTGGCCCCCATGGCACCCCGGTTTGCGGCTGGTAAGGTTCTCAAGTTTTCAACTTGGTTCCTCGGCGCAAGAACAGCAAACGCTCACACAGTCCCGTAGACACCTAAAACCCAGGAGCAGCTAAGGAAGTGACAGATGATCCAGCATCCAGCTTTTTTCTTTTTTCCTTTTTGATCCATCCTTTCCTAGTGAAACCACTGAGCAGTCCCCTTCCCCAAGGCCGAGGGAATCGAAGCCAGCGAGCGACACCGCCATCTCGCTGACACCCGTCGCGCCGAAGGCCCGCGTCGGAGCGCTGACGGCAGCGAGCCGCCTTCCGAGCAGGTGTCACACCACACTCGCGTGGGCTGCCAGCCGCTGTTATCAAACCAACAACAGACACAAAGCTTCCGAGGAACTTAGATCAAGTGTCACCCTGCCCAGACGTGGGAACCCCCGTCCTGCTGCCTTAGGTGCGTGTGTGCAGCCCCTCGGAAGGCGCGCCCGGAGCTCCCATCACTCCCTTCCACTCACCTCTACTCAGCATCCTTTGGGCAGTTTCTCTATGTGCCACTAACACAGAAATTAGGGGGAAAATTCTCCATTTATAAACATCAGATGGTTTGGGAAAAAATATCCGTGGCACTGGCCTTTTTCTTTTTCTTTTTTTTCCCCCCTACAATGATGTCATTTTAAATTCTTGGTGTGCTCCAAATTTGCTATTTTTACTTCCCCCAAGTGACTTTTTTTGGGAAATACGTTTGTTTTGATTAGCTACATTTTCAGTGACCCCTGTACCTAATACACCACACCAGGCTCATCTCCTCAGAAATTTTAAGTGAGTGAGTGTTCCGCGGTTCCCAAACGTGAAACCTCTCATCTGTTCACCTTCAAAGCTCTCTTTGGAATACTCCTCCAAAATCGCTATTCACAGATTCAGGGGCAAATATAATAAGATAAAAGGATTGGCCTGCTCACAGACAAAACCCACACTCCACGACTGAAAAGCATTCGTAACGGAAGACATAAAAGGCTTCCAACGCCAAATAAAATTCTCCACTTCCAAAATGTGCTCCTGGGGAACAGAGTTGTAGCCACGGCGGGCTTCGAGACATTTATTGGAAAGCAGTTCTAGAATGGAGAGTCACAGAACAGGAAAGTTGAAGAAGAAATGCTAAACGCCTTAGCCCTACCTGATCTGAATTTGCTTCTAATCAGCAAAGAATGCTCAGACCCCAGCAGTGTCATGGTGAATCTCAGCAAGCCGCTGGTCCCTTTGCCAGACGCCCCCTGTTTTCCACCAGGAACTGGCTCCCAGGAGCCCAGCTGACCGCAGTCAACAACCCAGAATGCATCCAACTCTCTGGGAGCTCCCCTGGGTAGGAGAACGTACAGTGGCAGCCAGGGTCCCCAGAAAACTGGCGCCTCCCCCCTCGCTCTGCGGGGCTAATTAACTCTTCGCCGGCAAGACCCTCCTCCCCCGAGGCCTGCCAGGGCCCGCGGCATCCCGGGCGTTCCTGGCTGATGTCATAGGCTGCCGGCGATCGCGGAGTGACAGCACCACGCCTTTATGAAGGCCTCAAATTCGCTATCTGATACTCTTTACTACTGACAGGCGCTCAGCCAATCAGGAGCGGCGAGCGGCGCCCGGAGACTCGGCCGCCGGGGGAACCTCGGCCGCCAGCTCTTAACTCTTTGCGGCAGGCTGAG
>PVIC010007412.1:30200-51178 GCA_004025085.1 Thryonomys swinderianus | reverse complement strand
ATCTGGAGGATATACTAATAAGTGAAATCAATAGATCACAGATAGACAATTTCCGGATCTTCTCTTTGGCATGAACACCTGTAGATGCAAATGAGTTCTAGAAAGTAGGACAGCTTTTATAGAGTGGAATATTTCTATAGGAAACTTGGTGTGGGAATATGATGAGGGGAAGGAATAAATATGATACAGAAAGAAAAGAATTCAATTTTTAAAATGAGAATTAACACCCGTCATACTCTGGTACAAATTTTTCAATGTTGAGTGTGATTTTGAGCTGTATATAAAATGTACCAATAAAGAATTCGATTTTAAAAAAGGAAAGGAAAAACGCATATTGAGTTTCCAGGTCCTCTTTATTCTCCCAACACAATTTCTCAAGCAAGAAAATATTGTCAATCTCAGCAGAATATTCTTGAGATTACTGTTACTACTCAGCAAATTTCGGAGAAAAAGAGCTTTGATAATCTGTCCTATCCATTTTTAAACTATAGCCTAAAAATACAACCATGTGATAATCCATTGCATATGTCAGATGTGAAGACACTGGAAGACAGACAATAATAAATACTGATGAAAAGTTTGAGAAATGGGATTCCTTATACAGTGCTGAGAGTATAAAATGTTAAGTCATTTTCTGAGTTAGAAGTTGCTCAAAATGATGTTTACAGAATTCTATGAATCATAAATTCCACTTCTATGTACATAACTAAGAAAAAAATCTCATACAAAAACTTGTATACAAATGTTCATGGTGCTATTATCTCTAACAGTAAAAAATTCAAAACAACTCAAAATTCATCAAAAGATGAGTAGCTAGACACATGCATATCTCCACTAGGCAAAGTTCATGAAAAAAATCAAAAAAGACCACATATTGCATGACTGTTTATGTTAACATTTCCTTTATTTTCTTTACATTAAAGCTTGTGTCTTCCTTAAAGATATAAAATTTTTATAGGATATTTCTCCAGCATGTAGAAGTTGGTTTTATGTTTTCATTATATTTTCCCTGAAACAGTTTATTTGTCATGGGGCTGGAGGTGTGGGAAAGATAGTTTTTGTTATTAGTTTTAGATTGTTCTTTCTCCATCATCCCTAATAATACAGTAAATCTATATTCACATCATCTACCATCCATTTTCAATCAGTATCTCACCATTCATTTCCTCACTTTCCATGTAAAGTTAAGCTGATTAACATACTAACTAGTATAAAATAATAATGCAACATTTTATATTAATTGATGAAGTTCTTCATGTATTAACAATCTGTGTACATATATATGCACATTTGCTTGGTTTTGATAGGGAACCTTCTCCCCCTTCAAATGACCAAAATAATTAAATAAAAAGTTTTATAATGACCTTCATAACAGATTATCAATGGTAACACCAGAATCTAATCAACTGATATTTGTAGAATGTTCCCAAGTTTCTATTCCAGATGTCTTAGTTACTTTTCCTGTTGCTGAAACAAAATATCTGATACCTAAATTAAAGAGAGAAAGGTTTATTTAGCTTACATTTTGTAGAGGCTGTAGTTCATAATCCGCTGGGTTCATGGCTAAGTGGCACATGGCAAAAGGCAACAATTCATGGTGCTGAAGACAGTAAAAGCCACAAGAGACATTACCAACATCTTTCTGCCCCGTTTATCTTATCCAGACTACTTAATGTCTGTAATACTCACATCTTTTAGCCTAACATTATCCTAACAGAAGCATCCTATCTTTTTTTTTTTTTTTTTTTTTTTTTTTTTGCTTTTTGAGACAGGGTCTCGCTTTGTAGTTCAGGCTGGCCCTGAGCTCACTATGGTGCCCAGGCAAGCCGCCGCAAACTCAGCAATCCTCCTGTCTCTGCCTCCCAAGTGCTGGGATTACAGGCGTGAGCCACTACATCCGGCATTGTGGTATGTGGTGTTGATTATTGGTGGGCATGTCTCCACGCCCAGCATTATATGTGGTTACCAGGGATCGAACTCAGGACCTTGTGCTTGCGAGGCAGGCGCCGGAACCACTGAGCTAACCCTCCGGCCCTAAGCATCCTATCTTAAGCCTAGCAATGCACCACAAATCAATCTCAGTGTCACACTCTACATCCAGCCATCACTGAATAAGCCCCACCTAATAACCATATTAGGCTTTGGGGGACATCTAAACATAGGTATAACAGCAGACATCAATTTACCATCATGGAATTTAAAACTTCAGTCACTCATTTTATTTTCCATGGCATCTTCTCCCCAATCAGACAAAAGCTGTGCAAACAGGCCACTGTCATTTTTTCTTATCATAAGGATAGGATAATAACTGCTTACAGTTTTAATTTTTATTTAGTGCCTAGTACTTTACTGAGACTTGAAAAATATTTCATTGAAATTTCACAAGACACTTGGCAGATAATCTGATATTTACTTTTAAAAAGTCTTTTAAAATGTATATGTAACCAAGAGGCAGAAACTTCACCACTTCAGCCCAAGTCCAGAGACCAGCTTTTTAAATGCAATGCTGTACTGCTCACCAGAAATGGTGAGGGAGAGTCTATACACTTGTGGCTTTGCCAGAGAAGGAAAGCCAGGAGCCAAAAGAACATAAAATGTAATGATGGGAAAAGGCATTACTGAAAACTCTGGGATTCTGAGAACTCTAGTTTATTTTTTATAAATTACTCATTTTATGGCTGAGTTTTTCAGGACTCTCTGACACTACATTTGTATTTCTGGGATCAGCTAAGAACTGACAGACTTACAAAAATCACAGACCAAAGTGTCTATGTATAGATTCTGATACTTTAAATGCTTTTGGTGGTTTTTGTAATATTGTTTTACTTATGGATCTTTGGGGAGGAAGGTCATAGTGGGCAAACTCCTAATTCCAGCAGTGTCAAAGGTAGATGCTCATTGCACCTTCTCCAAACTTCTTCAGTGTGCTTCTCAATCATGAACACAAGTCTGGATTTTACCGGCATGAATAAATAATCCTGGAATAAGTTTATGTCTCCCAAACTGTGCTAATGTTCATAGCCTCTTTGCAATATGGTAAGTCAAGTATAAAAGATCAGCTGTATATACACCAGGGAATAATTTGTGAGGGGTGGTATCTGGGTGGTGGCCATAGCAGTCATTGCAAACACTAACAGGTGATATTGATACCCCTAGAGTTATTATACTTAAATTAATGTAATTACATCTCACAAAAACATCTGCAAATGTGTCCCTATGATAATCAGATACCATTCAATATGTTACCATGATTCATTAAGATAACACATCTTCTCAGCTAATAATAAAAATCACTCTGTTACAAAACGATTGATATAAACAAATATATCTAGTAAACAAATATAAATGAAGGTGATTTTTTTCCTTTTGAAATAGCATGTTGGATAAATACTGGATAAAAGTAAATAAATAAAAAAGTAAATAAGTAGAAAATACATAAAAGAAAATCAATGGAAAAGACATACTCAGGAATGGTGAATCTTTTTAAGTTAATTAGTAATTTTAATTTCACATCTCAGAAAATATTCAACAAGTTGTGTGCAAAATAATGCACAAGAAATGATCTCAATATTCCATGAAGTATCCAAAACTACAGCAACCTTTTAAAATAATGTCATTTATACTGATTTATAAATAGTATACAGGAGTTTATTAGATTTTATAAACAGTTCTCACAGGAGATATATACTGTTCAAAATGTATAACACACAGTCTCTTGTGTAATCAATACAAAATACACTCTTTGCTAAGAAAAGACCTAATAACAGAATTTAGATTGGGGCTCAGTTTTATATATTTCATTTCCAAGTATTATGACTTTTAACTTACATGTAAGCAGTAAATAATGTGGTTGATTTTTTTAAACACTTAACATTACATTGTAAACTAATTACTTAGTAATAAAAACTCACAGTATTCCTAAGAGAAAAATCTAATTACACTGAGTTGACTGCCAAAGAAATTGCTCCACACGTAAAGAAAGTTTTTTTTTATTGGTAATGCTATGCAAATTGCCATAAAAGATAGCAATTGAAGGGCCAATTTCACTGTTACAACAATATGTGTGAATAAAAGTTTTATAATTATCTTGCTGAATAAACATGAGATAGTGACATATATTTTATGATTTTGATATTTGACAGGAGTATAAAATATGAAGTTGAGAGTGAAATTAAGAGTGAAAACAAAGCAAAGCAACTCCTGAAATGAATTTCACTCTTGTTTACTTGTATTTTTATCTTCTACTAAGTCAAACAGACAAAAATTTGTATAGACTTTGATTTTATGCATTACTACTTTATTACTTCAGCTACTGATATGACTGCAAGGGATGTGGCTTCAGTGTGTATTATAGTAAGTACATCTTCAAGGTATCTAAAATCTCATAAAAATGAATGCTCATAAAACCTGTAATATGAGGTACACTTCAGTTAACAGATAGAGATTTGAGTTCCTGTTATATATATACCACAACACAATTCTTCTATATGTTTAATTAATTTAGATTAATCGTTATATAACTTAAATTTTAAATTAAGGCTTATGTGACAAAGCAATTATCTATTGTTATGGTTTAGATCTAAAATGGTCCAAATACTCAGGTGCTTAGAAATGATTGCATCATGGAAGCTTGGAGCCAACCAATCATGGGCTAAAACTGTGGGCTACAATAAAACTCTCCTCCACTAAATTGTGAGTGTTGGATATTTTGTCCCAGGCCAAGGCAAAGAATTAAGACACTTTCACAATGCAAAGTTTCCTGGCTAATGATAGTGATCATTTCTCCAGTAATAATCATTGTTTTTTTCCGTATTTATTAAATGAAACCAAGCAATGAAGCTCCTATAAAACTAAAAAGTCCTCATTTTGGAAGATCTCAAAGGCTAGATCTTAGCGCTGAGGTTTCTTTGAGAGAATGAATGATGGGGGAGGGGGTTTTGCAGGTTAGGATTAAGGGGACCTAAAAGTTCCAGAATGTCTCCTCTAAAGAGGAACATTTCTGCTGTGCAGCTGTGTTGACAAGGGCAATTTGCCAACTGTGGTGCACCTTTAATAAATTTTACTGGCTCTGGGGCCTGAGATTTAGCTCAGTGGTTCCGGTGCCTGCCTGGCAAGTGCAAAGTCTTGAGTTCGATCCTGGTAACCACCTACAATGCTGGGCGTGGTGAGTCACACCCACCAGCAAGCAATACCACATACCACAGTGCCGGGCGTGGTGGCTCACGCCTGTAATCCCAGCACTCGGGAGGCAGACACAGGAGGATTGCTGAGTTCCAGGCTTGCCTGGGCTACACAGTGAGCTGAGGACCAGCCTGAACTACAAAGCGAGACCCTGTCTCAAAAAATAAATGAATGAATGAATGAATGAATGAATGAATGAATGAATGAATGAATGAATGAATTTTACTGGCTCAATCCATGAATAAAGGCACTACACACCCAAGAAAGTTTAAGAAATATTTATATTTAGGAATTAGCTAAAAAGTACAGAGAGAGAAGTAGTTACACTTTACCACTCAATGTGTCATCACTGGAAAAACACAGTACGGGAACAGCACGACCGCTGAGTGGAATCTTGGGAATGATTAAAGAGTACAAAGTAGTACCACCTTTACTGTTTAGTGTGTCTTCACTGGAAAACACAGCAAAGGAACAGCACTACCGTTGATGGATGGCAGAGGATCAGAACAGTCTCTTGTTGGGCCCAGGTGAAACTAATCTTCTCTACCCCTTATTTATCCTCACTGCAGACAAAAGTGGCACCAAGCCAAAAGGCATACGTGGTCATTGTAAGTGAATGTGTATGGTCACAGATTTGGCCAGAAGCTGGGACTGGATACATTATTTTGAGAAGTTTCTAGCGTCCTTGATAAACTCTGCTTCCATCCTCCCTAATGATCTGAAGGCTGTGTTCTTTGGCCCTGTATTCCTGCGGAAGGGGCCAGCTTCTTTCAGGAAGACTGAAGCTGATATGTCTGGTGCCAAGAATTATCTATACTAAGGTTTGTTGACCGAAGACTCAGGTCAAGGGCTGTTTTCCTAGCCTGCTTACCACAGAGGTTTTTCTGTACAAAACCTATTAACTCTTTCTTTTACCTTTCTCCTTCAGCAACAGAAATAGAAAAGCCAAAATTTAGACACCTTACAGAGAGGGAATCTACAAATAGGTTGAGCCTATCTCAAGATTATGGTCTTTGAAGTAGAGCTGGAATAATATTAAAATTTAAAACAAGAAAATAGTAAACTCTACTTTCTCCTATCAACTATTATCTTTGGTTCACTATACAAGTACTTCCTGTCAGGAAAAATGAGATCCTAGAAATACTCAATTCATAACATATATAATCTATACTTCCTTATCCATGCTGCCAAGAAATCTAAAATATCAGTGTTGGTCAAGTGTGCAGAGTGTTAAGTCACAAGGGTCAGAGATGGTAGAAGGATAAGCATAGTTGAACTGGCAAAAACAAGAAAATTCTTTATGGAATCATGACAACACCAAGGGTTGAATAAGGCTGTGACAATCACCAATATCCAAAACCCACCTCAAAAACAGTGAGAAATTGCCAAGATTACTCATTCTCATTGCCACCTTCTCTAATTAAAGGTTTTATGTCAACATTTTGGTGCACCATATGTTTGCTTGCAAAAAGTAAAACACTGTGCTAGTTCTGAAAATATCTTTGCTGGTGGTACTGGAGACACCTGCTTGCAAACCTAAGGGAGAGGTGTCTGAAACAAACAAAAGCAAGACAGAAAATATTTTTTAAAAATAGCTTCCAAATAGCTGAAGACTAAAAGTAGATCATTTTTAAATGTAAAAGGAAATTCTCATATTTTCCACATCAGGGAAATAGGTACTATTTATTCTACACTGTCACCTTCAATGAACTACAATCCTTTCTCATAAATCTCAAAAAGTTCCTAGCTAGTCTTTTCTCCTTTTGGTCCTCCACATTCTCCAAAGAGTGCTATTTTTTATCTAAAATAATACCTAGTCACCCTCCTACTCAAACATTGACTGGGAGGTCACTAACTACACTTAAGAATAAAAATCTAGCTGGGCGTGGTGGCTCACGCCTGTAATCCCAGCACTCAGGAGGCAGAGACAGGAGGATTGCTGAGTTTGAGGCTTGCCTGGGCTACACAGTGAGCTCAGAGCCAACCCAAACTACAAAGCGAGACCCTGTCTCAAAAAAAAAAAATCTAAATTACCTGCCAGGTCTTTCAAGGCCCCTCTATGAGCAGTCGGCCCCTTGTTCCATCCTTAAACTTATCCCCCCATAATCAGTTATTAGGTAGTGCACAGCCCCTTACTGGCCTCTATCTTGACCCTCAAATATCCTCTGCCCATTCTTGCCATGTAACATAAGCTTCCCACTTAATTCCTGCCACCTGGCTGTTGGGTTCTGGCTCCTCGTTCTCTGGATACCTGTGTTCTCTTCAGATAAAATCTCATGTTAACTATACAGATGAATTCCTTCATTTTCTTTTGGACCCTTTAGCCTAGCATCCTGATTATTATTTTCAGAAAGTTTTTATACTCTTATCAAGTTTCAGCCTACTTCCTGTTAGCATTTGTTAACATCTAGTGTTAGATCTATAGTTTTCTCTACCTCATTAATATAGTGAACTTTTCATACAATACCTAAAATTGAATGATTCTAACATTCCTGGAATGATCCCTACTTTATCATTGGATGCTATTCTTCAAATAATTTTGTTATTTTCTATATTTGAATTACAATGTTGTTTCTTTATAATTATATGCATAAATAAAAATGTTTCTTCAACAGATTGGGAAGATAAGTTCTAAAAACTTTCTTAAATGAAATTGAATCATTTGCAAAAACAAAAGGTAATGTAAATAATCTGTTATTAGGAGTTTAGTACTACTCAAAGCAAAGCCATATGGGCTTTGTGTTATTTTAAGGGTATACAACAAAATCATCAGTTTTGCTGGATTTCCTTATTTAAAATGTATGATTCCTACTGACACTATTTTAGCTATCTGTGAAAATGTAATTTCTTTAGATTCCTAAATTTATTACCTAAATTTATATATATGTGTGTGTGTATGTAATAAATATATCCTCACAAGTGTATTAATCTTCCCTTTGAGTATGACTAAGTATCCCTACTACATTAATTCTGTTTTTATTCAAATGATTCAGAATATTTTCAATTTTATTTTCAAAAAAGCCAGCATTTAACTTTACTCAATATTTTAAATTACATTTTATTAATTTTAAATACAATTTTCATCAGTTTCCTTATTTTACCTTAATATTTTTTCTAGTTCTTAAATTTACTATATATTTAAATATTTTAAATAATAAAGATATTCTAAGCAATACAATAGTTGGTATCATACTTAATTTGATTATATAAATGTTCTCATTTCAGTAAGTTTTAAACTTTTTATGATTTACTATATTTTAAATGCTTGGAAATTTTAGTTGTTTCTGTTATTGGTAACATCTAATTTTATTTCACTATGGTTAAAGAATGTGGCTTTAAAAATCTCTGCTTTTTATACATTTCACTGTAGTGAAGTAGTTTTTGTATATAAATCCATGCTCATATAATTTGGCTTGCTAATTCAACTTATAGGAATGTGTTTTTTCCTGAGAAAAACAGATTTGCTTCTAAGTAAATTTTAGCACCATACTACTTATAAAATAAAAATAGTAGCAACTAAATACTATTCATCAAGGTGGTAATTTCCATACAGATATGAAAAGAAATACTTTCATATATGTCAAGACTGAGAATTAGGGTATGAGAAACAGTAAAAAAAAAGGATATAAAGCAACATATTCTGTACATAAAATCATTAATATGCACAAAATAATTGATTCAAATAAGTCAAAGGCTAATTAAAATTATTTTGATGCTTACTGTAAGTGTTGAGAATCTTATTGTGCAGATTTGCTCCTGAGGAAATACCTTGATCCACAAGAGTCTTAAATCAGTTATATGGTGAGACCAACAAACTGAGCCAAACAGTCAACAGAGGAATGATTGGTAAGCTTTCCTCACTCCCAGCCTTAAATGTCAGTTATATAAACCACAACATTTCCAAGACTCCACAGGAATTGCTAGTCAACACTATTAGAAATTGAATCAACTCTGATCTAGAAGACATACTTAAAGCAATAACAAATGTCATCCATATTGTTGTTTAAAAGTGTTGCTTTGATTTCTGGCATCTTTTTATCCAAAGGACCCAGAAAGTAGAGTGAAAAGACTATAATGAATACCCTAATCTGAATGCCATTCTCAAAAGTATTTTAGCTTACAGCTATGAGCTGTGATTTTTAATGTGTCTTTGTTGGGAAATGATCAGGTAAAAAGAGCAAATACCAGAACTTTATTGAAGGATTATTGTAGGATTTTGAACAATCCAAGTAAGAATGAAATTTATGTATAATCTCCACATTTCCTACAATAGTATGTCCATGCCCTTGAGATAAAACTGAAGACATCTTGGAAAGTGTGGATAGTGAGGAGTCTTTAAAAGAAATCATGTTAAGAGTTTAATCAAAATGGAAAAATGTCACTTAGAGAAAAATTTGGTATGTTTCAAGAACCAAAGACATTATTTTTTCAGGTTTTCAATACATTAAAAACCTATTTTTTCCATTATTTTCTCACTATGCTTCATTATCTTCTTGGCATTTTTCTGTGCACATACAGATGTTCATTACACTTAAAGGTTTCAGATTAATCCTTTTAACATAGTTTTTTTAGGTAAAGAAATGTTTAAAGGTCAGAAGCTTCACAGGATTAATAAAATAAATTTGAGAGAAGTTGTGCTCTGGAAATGACTGACTACTGGCAGGCCTGTCTCTGAAAAAGTGAATTGTTCTCCTGAAAATACAAACTCTTAAAAATAGACAATGCTCCCTGTTAACAACCATGGGCTCAGTGAAGCTGGGTTGCATCAAAACCATGTCCCTTTTCCACAGAGGAGCAGTGAGCCAGACTGAAAGGACTGGAGTAACACAGTCTTGATAAAAACAGGGTTTGAAAGGGTTAAGTGTTTTCGCTGCCCTCAAGTCCTAATGTAGCAGAACAGTGTTGGAGTATTTGTCACACTATATAGTACTGAACCATCACAGTGTTCGCCTTTTTTAGGAGAGGGATCAATGCTTCTTTATTCAAAAAATATATACCCAGGCCTGGGTATTTAGCTGAGTGGTTCCAACATCTGCCTTGCAAGCACAAGTTCCCAAATTCATCCCCAGTAACTGCATACAACAACACGGGGCATGGTGACTCATGCCCACCAGCAATCAGCACCACATACCACAATGCTGGGTGTGGTGGTTCAAACCTGTAATCCCAGCACTCAGGAGGCAGAGCCAGGAGGACTGTTGTGAGTTCCAGACTTGCCTGGGCTACATAGTGAGCTTAGGGCCAGCCGGAACTTGGCATAGAAGAACAAAAAAACTGGGTTCAACAAAATAAATGCATGGGGAGAAGAATCTAACTGGAGTAGTACATTATGAAAAGAGTCTTTAATAATGAGAGAAGAAAGATATAAAGGGCAGTGAATATAAGTTTTTGTCTGGAGTCTGTGGCTCACACCAAAGAGTTGTGGGAGATGGGAGTGGAGGAGGACATCAGAGTGCATGTACTTTAATTTTACCAGCAATGTCTGCTCACACATTGCTTCTCTGCTGAAACCTATTCCCTGGAATCATGGAGGAAGATAAGACTGAAGAGAAGGAACTATAGTGTTTAGGAGAATATGCTCATAATATGTGTTACCTTGGAAAATCCTCAAAATTATAGAGAAACATAATACTATTCTTCACGCAAAAGCAGATTGTGAGGTACAGACTTTTTCCTGCAGGTTGGGGTCTTTCCAAAAATAAATGGTAGTATACCTTTCAAGTTCTACAGTATCTATCTTCTTGGTTAATATTTCTGCTGGAGATAAATGAAGGGAAAGGTACGTCTCTAGGGAAGTGTTTTATAATACCAAGAAAATACAGTATTTGAGAAGTATCATTATGTTTCACTGGCAACTGAAGAAAAAAATTCTCTTCAGAAAGCTGACCTTGAAAACCCAAAGGCACCCATTATCATGAAACAGAACACTGAATTATCATTTTACTTTTTTAACCAAAATTAACCTATTTGTGCACTTATTCTGAAACTAGAAAGAAACAAAATTTTGTGGCTTTCATCTCCTGAATTATAAATCCTCTGTAATGCATTTAATTAAAGATTGTGCTTGTATTAGTAGTGTTTTATTAATTTTTAAATTTTTTTTTTTGAGACAGGGTCTCACTTTGTGGTCCAGGCTGGCCCTGAGCTCACTATGTAGCCCAGGCAAGCCTCGAACTCAGCAATCCTCCTGCCTCTGCCTCCCGAGTGCTGGGACTACAGGCGTGAGCCACCACGCCCGGCAATTTTTAAATTTCTTACATTGAGTATCATTAAGAGCTATTGCTGAATCATTCTGAAGTGACTTTATTTCAATGTAGCTGTTTATCTTCTAGTTACTCAATGTGAATGATTCTTAAATGTTGAAACAAAAACCATAGCAGCTCCAAAAGAAAAACTTTACCCCATATCAGTGAAGTCAATACCTTTGGCAATGGGATCCAACCAGGAATATTTTTCAAAGCTCCTTCCATCCAAAGTACAGTCAAAATCAAGACCACCGTTCCATGCTGATTTTGACCAATCTATACTGGCTATGTCCTTCTATCTGATGTGCAGTCCTTATTATTCCTTATCACCTATTCGTGATACTGATAACTTAGCAGATATTTATACATATCACAAAGTACTGTACCACCAATGTTTTGTAAGGCTGCTTTAAAAAGCCCCAATCTGAATGGACAGGTTTTTTTTTTAACCTATGTAAAGGCATTGGCATAGTTAACATTTGAAAATTAGAAAAGAATAAATATTTTTTCTACTGTATCTTCTGTGAAACAGATGATTTCTGGGATGTCATGTGGGAGATTTAAACATTACTTCTTCAATTTTCAAACATTAAAATGCACCCTGTAGAGTCAGAGGTGAATCTGTGGGATATGAGACAGAATGAGTTGGTGAGCTTTCCAGAATATTTTTCAGTACCACCAGTACCATCACAAACGTGTCAATAAAACAGTAACTTTATTGACACAGCACACAGTGTGAAAGGAATACGCCTTTGATTAAAACTAGGCTACTTTGATCACTTACTTGTCACTTATTTTTGCTATACAGGTACTAAGTATATTGTAAAGTTATTCTACTTTTAAATTTATAGTGAAAAGAAAAATGTATGTTATATGATTAAATTTAAAACTCAAGGAAAATAATGCATTTATAGATAATATAATTATCTTTATAATTATCCATTAACTCTGCCAATGCCTTTACATAGGTTAAGATATAATTATAACTATATATTTCTTCTAATAAACAAAAATAGAAGACAGCAGCTTCTGAAGAGTTAAGTACAGAGTCTCAAGAGGTATCAAGATGCCAATAGAAATTTATAATCAAAGACTAAATTGCCTTAGGGAATCAGATAATTTGCCTAATACTTCAGCACCTTTTTTATCTTACACGTAATATGGAAATAAAAATATCACCTACCTCCTCAGTGACTTTAAAAATGTCAGATGTGCGAAGATGGACAAAATGTGTAGAATGGCACCCATCAGTCATGAACCACCTAAGTTACACCTAATACTACCATAGAATCTGATGTGTTGGGGAGGACGCTTTGAATAATACTTCATTGTATCAATTTTCTGAAGTTAAAAGACCAGCAATTAATTTTGCAAATGTAGTTTACTTGCAAAATAAAGACAAATAGTGTTATAAGAGAAAAAGTATTTACATGAGCAATGATGCATAGATTTACTAGTAGGAGAAATCAGCACATCCTAGTGGCTTTGCTTGTGTAATTTAGTTGGACACTCTGAGCTAGAATTCTGATAGTGACACAACACATAGGTTTCTAACTATAAATCCATCAACTGTCAGATTCAATTAATAAGAGCATTTAGTACCTGATGTCATGAGGAGTGAGACACTTCACCTAAAGCATTGGGAAGACTATTTTCATAATTAAACTCTCAACAAAGAACATTTTTATTATTACCAGCATCTTGAGTAATGAATGAATCAACATATCACAATCTGTATGTATGTTACTTTGTGGAGAGGTTCAAAGAGTTACCTTGAATTCACTTTTCTTAAACATCATCCTAGTTAAATTAAACAATTCTACTATGCAAGCATATAGACAAAATTACATTTTATAAGGTAGAACACCTTTACTTCTAGGAACCAAGAACCCCAAACTGAACTGCTTATACAAGAAGAAATATATATAACTAGAGTCCAGTTATCTATAACTAGAGTCCAGAGATAATGCTTGTTTCAGGGTAAGATGCTTCAGAGACTTGGTGATTTTATCAAGGATCCACATTATCCACAACTGTCCCTGCAGCTTGCTTCTGTGGCTCAGGAAGCCAGTCATCATCACAACCAGACAAACTAACATACAGGGACAGAAAGACCTTCCAGTGTCTATTACTTATGAGCCAAAGGCTTTCCCAGAAGCCTTCATTTCTTATCTCATTGGAGAGAACAGGATCTATCTTTGGTCCTAGACCCATTACTTTAAAGGAAAAGTACATGATGATATTTGGTCTAGAACAATGATGAATTACCTCCAAAGACACCAATCAATCCATATGTCCTGGTTTGCATGGTCCTATCACCAGAATGGTGGGTGCGTGTATTTACATATAGTTTCCTTAGATCCTCAAGACATGCTACTACATTTAAGTACTAATGTAGACTTGATACAAAGTATATGCACAAATAACTGTTATTTTCTTCCTAAAATGTCAAAAAATACTGTAAGAATGCCAGACATGGTGGCTCACACCTGTAATCCCAGCACTCGGGAGGCAGAGACAAGAGGATTGCTGAGTTCGCGGCGGCTTGCCTGGGCACCATAGTGAGCTCAGGGCCAGCCTGAACTACAAAGCGAGACCCTGTCTCCAAAAAGCAAAAAAAAAAAAATACTGTATGGAGGGTGGACAACAAATAATATGTGAAACAATGTAAGGACACAAAGAATCGTGTTAAATGTCACATAAAATTGAGGCAGAGCCCAGAGAGTAACTAAAATCTGACTCTAAATGCCTTATAATTCACATTTTAAGTCACTCAACTTACAAGCATATGACATTTTATTCACTTTTGAATGCTGTATGTTAAACTGTGCATAAAATTATATTCATGAGATATATTTTCATGAATAATAATTTTATGAAACTGTTTGCACAACTTACAAGAGCAAAAGAGTAGAGATTTCAGATGAAGGAACTAGTGTTATTGATTGGGTACCTGAGAACCACTAGACAATTCTGTGGAAATCTTTCACAGAAATAAATTTCCTACTAATGCCCTCTCACGCTTTTGTGTCTGCAAAGCCCTAGAAAGACCTGCCATCTGAACTCAGCCAACATTTCCCAGTGAGGAATTATTAGTGAAATAAATATCTGGAAAGATAAACTATGTGGTTATTAAATTAAGCTCTTACTACAGCTGCAGCCCTAGGTTTACCAAACAAAAGCATCTACATTTGTTGTTTATCATAAAATTCACATTATCTTGTGAAACATTATTCTCTTTAGAGAAGTTCTAGACTCACAATAAAATTAAGACAGAAGGATTTCCCATGGGTTGCTGGTTCCTACATGTGTAGAGCCCTCCTTTTATCAGTAGCCCCCAACGTGGTATTTCATTGGTTTGAACAGTGAAGTTCAAGTGACAAATCTGTATCACCCACAGCACGGAACATGTATTATGTTCATGATGTAACAACTCCATACAAGGAATGTAAACATAATGTGATATACACATGTACTAACAAAAAGTTAAAATAACTGAATAAAAGTTAACATTTATTTCACCTGTACAACCCACTGCTAAGCAATTTCCACGTATGCACTCTAATTCTTACATTCATGAAAAACATATATGTATTTATGTATTTAAGGTTTTTAAATCCTCGACGGGAATTATCTTTTGAAGAAGAAAAGGTTGGTTATGAACAATCAGATTTGAGGTGGCACTCAGAAGAGTTATTTTTCCTACATCAAGTTAATACTACCCAAATTAATATGCATCCTGTCTGTCAAGACTCTCTTGTCTAAGGTGTTAACCCCACAAAATGCTGACGCACTAGACACTCCTTTTTCTCTACTGGATGCTCTCTGGTGCATCCACCAGGAGCTGGGCTTCTCCTAGAGTTCACTTCTTGCTCCTTCAAACACAGAAGACATGACTTACAATGTAACTTACATGGAACAAAAGATGAAAAACCTTACAGAAATGGTAATGGTACATACATAGCTTGATTTTTAATAAATTGAGCACATAGTGACCAATATATGACTATTAGTTACTGTTGACAATAACCAAGAAATAAGTAATAATTTCCAAGAGTAACACTGAAAACACAGACAGTTGTAACAAAGCCCTAGTAACAATGTTTATCTTCCTCTCCATTTTCTACCTGGTGGCATCTTCTGAAACACTTTCCATCTCTAAACAAGGCATCTGACAAAACCATACGCACATACACACACACATCTGTGAACATAAATACAAAGGACCAGAATTTGAGTATAGTAATTTATAGACCAGAAACTTGGAAAATAATCAGAAGATAAAAGATTTGGAAAATGATTGTCCCTCTTAATTTGTAACAGAAACTATCTCAGAACTATAAAATTGTTCAAAATTAGGCATTTTGCAGGGGTTGAAAATTAGAATATTTATCATAAGAAAACTGTGAGAGCTTTAGTGCCTGCTTATTGACAGTAAAAAGATTTTTATCATATATGCATATATATCTTATATTTGTTGTACTGAATAATGTATTTATGACTTTCTCTTATGAGATTAAATGATCAGAGAAAATCAATATATCTAATCTTCATGCAAAATAATTTCATTAGTTTGTCATTTGAGTGTGGTAACCTATTTTATTTGTAACAAAACTAATAACCAGTTTAAATAAATTTTTAATATGACCAAAGGATTTGTTAGTTAGAAAATTCAGGTTCATACTCTGATAACTAATCTCCAAGATTAACTTTTGAATACGATTCCCTAAAATAAGCTCTCTTTCTTTCTGTTCTCATAAATTATTATTCTAAACAAAAGAAAGAAATAGAGGCCATGTATCATAAAATACAAGAATAACTAGGGAGGGGCTGGAGAATTAGCTCAGTGGTTCCAGTGCCTTCCTCGCAAGCACACCGTATACAATGCTAGGTGTGGTGACTCATGCCCACCAACCATCAATACCACATACCGTAGTGCTGGGCATGGTGGTGGCTCACACCTGCAATCCCAGCACTTGGGAGGCAGAGGCAGGAGGATTGCTGCATTCCAGGCTTGCCTGGGCTATAGTGAGCTGAGGGCCAGCCTGAACTGCAAAGTGAGACCCTGTCTCAAAAAAGAAAGAAAAGCAAAGAAAAGGAAGGAAGGAAGGAAGGAAGGAAGGAAGGAAGGAAGGAAGGAAGGAAGGAAGGAAGGAAGGAAGGAAGGAAGGAAGGAAGGAAGGAAGGAAGGAAGGAAGGAAGGAAGCAAGAAAGCAAGCAAGAAAGAAAGAGAAAGAAAGAGAGAGAGAGAAAGGGAGAGAGATTAACTAGGGAATCAAAATTCAGGTATCTAAATTCAGTTCACCCACACAGAAATACATAGGCATATCTATACTCCTTCCAGAGATCCTGTCTATAATCATTTCTAAGCTGGAAAAAGATGAATCTCAAGACACAGTGGACAACAAAAACTCCTAGAAGCCGATATGATAGGGAAGAAAATATCATTACCTAAAGAGTGTGATCAAAATACTGGTACAGTTTATAGAAGCTAAATTATAGTACAGGCATTTCATCTTTAACTTCTCCACTTATACAGGAGATATAATTTCTAATAGGTCCTAACACTGAAATGTTATGTATTGAATTAAAGCTTAATACTCAATATAATTTGAAGATGTTCTATTTCATATTTAAAAATAATACTGTCCCAAAATTACTTTCTATGAACTTCCAAACATCATATAAAATTTAAAATTGTATTACACAATTAAGATCTTTTTAATTATTTCATTTATATGTTTTAAGATTGTATATATTGATGACAACTTCTTTGCATTTCTGCTCTACTCTTCATGATTATTTAGAAGCTTTGTGTAAGTTATTGAACTATTCCATCTTCCAATTTCCTCATCTTCAAAATGGGTGTTAATGTTTAACATGTATGGTAAACTCCTTAACCCCAGTACCTCAGAATCTGACTATGAGGTAGAGCTTTCGAGCATATAGTTAAGATAAAAGGAGGTCATAGGGAGGCCCTCATCCAATCTGTCTATTGAAAAGGAGAAATTTCAAGAACTGGCTCACAAAATTGCAGGGGCTGGCAAAGTTACAATCTTCAGGGAAAGTCAGCAGGTGGCCATCTACAGAAGACTTGATGTTACTGTCTTAAGTCTGAAACCTGCAGGGCAGACCAGAAATGTAAAACCAAGCAGAGCTTCCAGGCTTCAGTTTTAAAACAGAATTTCTTGTTCTTCAGAAAGTTTTGCTCTTAAGGCTTACCACTGCTTGGCACCTGTCTATCTCATGGAGATAATCTACCTTATTTAATTAAAATTGACCTACTCTTAGTGCTCAGCTCATTTATAAATAATTTCAGTATATGTGAACTGGTCTTTCACCAACCTATGCTCCAAAGCCTAGTAGACATATAAAATTAACAGCACACAAGAAAGCTGAAAGCTGTATCTATTATGGACATTTTTCATTTGCATGACAACTGATTATGAGAATGGTGGATAGAATGACAATGCCCTGTCATAATGACAACTGACTGAGATTTCAGGAGTCTTAGGCTATAGAGAGAAGCATTTGATTTAATTTAAAATTGGAGGCATTCCTTAAACTAAGGGATTTCAGTGAATTTTTTAGACTGTGGCTTTTATTATTTTAAAATAATATTACAGACATGTAGTGTCTAAATCATGAGATTACTTAATGAAAAAAAAAGACATCATAGCCGGACATGGTGGCTCACGCCTGTAATCCCAGCACTTGGGAGGCAGAGACGGGCGGATTGCTGAGTTCAAGGCTTGCCTGGGCTACATAGGGAGCTGAGGGCCAGCCTGAACTACAAAGCAAGGCCCTGCCTCAAAAAAAAAAAAAAAAGACATCTTATATAGAAACATTCTTTATCTTATGTCAGCGTGCTCCTGGACAGTTGTTTACTACTCTAAACAATCAACAATCTCCAGAAATACAACTTTCCTCATTCTAAGTATTAAGAAAACAAAGTGTATTATTGGGTGACATGAAATGTGATCACATTCATCATTCCAGGGAGCAGTAAAAATTACCTGGAGGAGTTCATAGAGAAGACTGACTAACCCAACATAATTGAAAGTTTGTGGGTCTGAGGAAGACACATGGCTTCTCAAGTGAATGATGTAGACTGTGTGGTGAGACATACCATCTGCATCTCCACTTTCAGCCAAGGTTTGGTCAATTTCTCAGCACTATTTTGGTTCTATTTGAGACCACTTTTTTTTTTTTTTTTTGAGACAGGGTCTCACTTTGTAGTTCAGGCTGGCTCTGAGCTCACTATGTAGCCCAGGCAAGCCTCAAACTCAGCAATCCTCCTGCCTCTGCCTCCCGAGTGCTAGGATTACAGGCGTGAGTCACCATGCCCAGCACTGTGGTATGTGGTATTGATTGCTGGTGGGCGTGAGTCTCCAAGCCCAGCATTATATGTGGTAACCAGGATTGAACTCAGGACCTTGCGCTTGCAAGGCAGGCGCCGGAACCACTGAGCTAACCCTCCGGCCCTTGAGATCACTTTTGAAAGTTTGAAAGATCAACTATATTTTTTTGTGCTTTTACAAAAGCCTAAATAAAACCCAAAGACTTTCTCCTGCTTGCTTCACTATACATGTGTAGCTTTTTCATTACCTAACACAAGAAAATTGTTTATCTTAAAATTCTGGGTTTTTTTCTTTCTGTTTAAGTGTTAATGATAAGAGTCCAGGAGAAGGCACATGATAGGGAAGTGATCTATTGCTGCCTCACACTCCAGCACTGAATTTTGTTTTAGACTTCAGTTATTTTTGTTATCTGATACTTGATGAACAATATACTGTGATAAATTTTACTTATTGATTTTTAGACAAGGTAAAAATGATTTACCTTGTATTTTTAATTATACAAAAGTACTACTGCCGCCCTGGCATGGCCTAGAGATGCCCCAGGCCCGCCAACCAGAGCCAATGCCATCTGAGACCTCAGGGCGGACCCCACTCCACCCCGGAGTAGCCTGGTGAGGACCCAGGCTTGCCCACAGAGCCGGCGCCACTTCCAACCGGGGCAGTCCCCACTCCACCTGGAGCTGTGCATAGACAGACCAGGCAAGATAAAAGTTGAGGGATATTTCATTTTAACTAATTCTTTTAGCTTGGTATATTGTCATTGCTGATTTTGATGCTGTTGTTACTTTTTATTCCTTCATTTTGAAATAACTATTATTTTCTTATTTTCCTACTTTGCTGGCACTAAATCTGCCGAACTTTCTGGGTGTTTGCTCTCACTATTGCTTACATCTGTATAGAAAAGGGAATCTAGCTTCTGCTTTGCCATCTACTCCTAGATCCCTCTATTCACCTCTTGTCCCCACCCCCTCTCCTACTTTCCTGTCAGAACTAATACCCAGAAGTAGAAGACTCTTAGGCTGCCCTTCTTCTTCCACTGTATTATTATAAGAAGGTTTGCAAAGTCTCCAGTAGTCTTACAGCAAACAGTTGGCACTGTTTTATATATGTCCTTTTAACCTCTGTTACCCACTGGCATATACGAGGTTCTCGAGATCTATGTGATCTTTATAAATCTGCTAACCCTATTTCATTCTCCTTCTGTCTCCCTATCTCACTGATTTCCCAGGCGTGTTTTATCCCCAAAGGGTTCTGGGGGTACATTTATGATCTGAACGTTGTATACACATTGCTGATTAATTCTAAATTTTGGGATATCGACACAGAGTTAACTCATGAGTTCAAAGTCTTCAGAAGAGAAATTATCAAAACTTTCATTTCATGTATGGTGTTCAATACTGATGTTGGTATTGATTGTATTATGGTAACAAAGACGACATGACTGTTCTGTTCAAATACCTCCCATGATGTGTCAGAACTGAGAACTCTCAAGAGTCACTACAGTTTCAAGGTGCCACTTCCAAAGGGTCCCAGATAACATAAAGAGACTTACAACAAACACTGCCTGGCATCAGGCAAAAAATTAAGTAACATTAGTAACAACAAAAGAGTAGAAATAAGAAAAAATTAAAACAACCAGACACAAAGATCACCACCACAGGGAAATTCAGAGAAAAGGGAAATAGAACAAACAGAAGCTCAAAGACCAGGTCTTCTTGAGATGGTAACTGAAGCAGATCTAGTAAAATGAATATCAGAACTCATCTCTGAGATCAAAACAGAGATACTGTCCACAGTGAAGGTCATCATTAAAGAAGAGATTAGGGAGATGACAGAATCCAAGATAACAGAAGCAATGGAACCTTTTAAACAGATCCAAGCAGAGATCCAGGCAAGGATGAAGGAAAACAAAAGTTTGCAAAGTAGAATGAATGAAGCACAGAACCGAATCTCAGACCTAGAGGATGGCATAGCAGCCAATGAACAGGAAAGACATAATCTATGGAAAAGGGCAAGGGACCATGAGAAATCAATCCAACAGCTTCTAGATGACTCAAAGAAAAATAAAATAAGACCAACTGGAGTCACTGAGGAAGAAGGAGACAGTGCAAGAAGACACTAAAAAAAAAAAAAAAAAAAAAAAAAAAAAAAAAAAAAAAAAAAAAAAAAAAAAAAAAAAAAAAAAAAAAAA
>PVIC010007412.1:0-30100 GCA_004025085.1 Thryonomys swinderianus | reverse complement strand
ACTTAAAGCAGTGAGAGAAAAGAAGAAAATCACATAAAAAGGGAAGCCCATTAGGATCACAGCAGACTTTTCAAAACAAACAATCCATGCAAGGAGCGCCTGGAGGGAAGTGTTTCAAGCATTACAAGAAAACAACCTCCAACCTAGACTGTTGTATCCTGCAAAACTATCTTCAGAATAGACAGGGAAATAAGATACTTCCATGATAAAGAACATCTGAAAAACTTCATAAATATGAAACCTGCACTCCAAAACATTCTAAAGAACATCTTGGAAAAAAACAGAAAATTCCATACCCATGAAACTCAGGAGAGTGAACTCACTGGGGCAAACAGGAAACTAAATGGAAAAGGGGAAAAGCAAGGAAGAAAAGAACCAAGAACAGGGAAAAAATGGCAGCTCTGAATATGACCATATCAGTCATAACCATTAACGTCAATGGACTCAATGGGACAATTAAAAGACACAGACTAGCAGATTGGATCAAGAACCAAGATCCTACAATCTGCTGCATACAGAAAACACACCTAATTCAGAAGGAAAACAATAGTCTAAAAATAAAGGGCTGGGAAACAATCCTCCATTCCTCAGGAAACTGCATAAAAGCAGGTGTGGCTATCTTGTTTGCAGATAAAATAGATTTCAAACCCAAACTGAGAGATAAAGAAGGTCACTTTATTCTCCCACAGGGAACTATCCAAGAGAAAGAAATAACAATCGTAAATATTTACGCCCCAAACTCTAATGCACCCAACCATATAAAACAAACATTAGTGGACATGAAAAACCAGATAACCACTAATACAACAGTAGTAGGGGACTTTAATACTTCACTTTCACAAATTGACAGATCAACTGGACAAAGAATCAATAAGGAAATATTTGAGCTAAATCAACTTCTGAGCGAATGAACTTAATAGATGCCTACAGAATATTTTGCCCTACAAAGTCATAATATACATTCTTCTCAGCTGCTCATGGTCCATTCTCTAAAATAGATCACATCCTAGTCCATAGAACAGGCTTAATTAAATGAAAAGGAATCAAAGTTATCCCCTACATATTATCAGATCCTAGTGCCTTGAAACTGGAGCTGAATAGCAGAAGAAATTGCAAGATCCTCACAAACACATGGAAATTGAATAACACTCTGTTGACCAACCAATGGGCCGCAAAAGAAATTAAACAATTTCTACAACTAAATGACAACCCCAGTACAACATACAGGAACGTGTGGGACACAATGAAAGCATTTCTATAAGGGAAATTCATAGCAGTGAATGCCTACATTCAGAAAGTGAGCAAACTGAAATAAACAATCTACTGATGAACCTCAAACAATTAGAAAAAGAAGAGCAAGAAAAACCCAAAGCTCGTACTAGGGAGGAAATTGTAAGGATCACAGCAGAAATCAATGCAATGGAGACAAAGAGAACAATACAAAAAATTAATGAATCAAAGAGTCAGTTCTCTGAAAGGACAAATAAAATCAACAGACCCTTAGCCAACCTTATCAAACAAAGGCAGAAAAAGGCTCAAATCCATGCTATTAGGAATGAAAATGGGGAAATCACCACAGATCCAGTGGAAGTCCAAAGGATAATAAACACATATTTTGAAAATTTGTACTCCAAAAAGATGGAAAATCTATAAGAAATGGATAGATTCCTAGACACATATGAACTTCCAAAGCTAAACAAAGAGGATATAAAAATGTTAAACCTGATATCAATCTGGGAAATTGAAAATTTAATAAAAAACCTACCAACAAAGAAAAGCCCTGGTCCTGACGGCATCACAAATGAACTCTACAAAACTTTTGAAGAAGAGTTAATGCCAGTACTTCTCAATCATTTTTTTTTTTTTTGAGACAGGGTTTCACTTTGTAATTCAGGCTGGCTCTGAGCTCTCTATGTAGCCCAGGCAAGCCTGGAACTCAGCAATCCTCCTGCCTCTGCCTCCCGAGTGCTGGGATTACAGGTGTGAGCCACCACGCCCAGCACTGTGGTATGTGGTATTGATTGTTGGTGGGCCCATTGTCACCACTCTCGTTCAATATAGTGTTGGAAACATTAGCCATAGAAATCAGGCAGGACGAAGATATAAAAGGAATAAAGATAGGAAAGGAAGAAGTTAAATTGTTATTATTTGCTGATGATATGATCCTCTATCTAGAGGATCCTAAAAACTCAAACAAAAGACTGCTAGACTTAATTACCAAAATTAGTAGTGTTGCTGGATACAAGGTCAACTTTGTCTACACAAACAACAGACTCACTGAAAAAAAGAAATTAGGAAGTCAATTCCTTTCACAATAGCATCCAGAAAAATGAAATATCTAGGAATTGACCTAACAAAGGAGGTGAAAGACCTCTACTCTGAAAACTATAGGACTCTGAAAAATGAGATAGAAAAGGAGATCAGAAAGTGGAAGGACATCCCTTGTTCCTGGGTAGGGAGAAACAACATCATCAAAATGGTTATATTCCCACAACTACTATACAAATTCAATACAATTCCAATTGAAATTCCAACACTATACTTCACAGAGCTAGAGAAAATCATCCAAAAATCCATCTGGAACCACAAGAGACCTAGAATAGTCAAAGCAATTCTAAGCAACCATGACATGGCAAGGGGGTATTATAATCCCCAATTTTAAACACTTCTATAAAGCCACTGTGATAAAAACTGCATGGTATTGGCAAAGTAACAGACCCGAGGACCAGTGGAATAGATTAGAAGATCCAGACACAACCCCAGATACACTGAGCCACCTTCTCTTTGACAAAGGAGCCAAACATCCTCAATGGGAGAAAGACAGCCTCTTTAACAAATGGTGCTGGAAAAACTGGGCTTTAACCTGCCAAAAACTAAGGCTAGACCTATCTAACCATGTACAAAATTAAATTCACAATGGATTCGAGACTTAAACATAAAAACAAAAACAATAAACCTGCTGGAAAACAGGTTATGTAAAACTCTTGGAGACATTGGCTTAGGCAGAGACTTTATGAATAAAACCTCTATAGCACAAGAACTAGCAGAAAAAAATCAAGAAATGGGATCTCATCCCACTGAAAAGCTTCTGCACAGCAAAAGACGTCACTGGCAGTGCTAAAAGACAACAACAACATGGGAAAAAATCAAAGGACTATTATCTACATATAAAGAATTTAAACAGATCAGCCTCCCCAAGTTTAAAGACCCAATTCAAAAATGGGCATCTGAAATGAACAGACACTTCTCAGAGGCAGAAGTCAAAGCAGCTAAGAAGCATATGAAGAAATGTTCAACATCACTGGTCATTCGAGAGATGCCAATGAAAACAATACTGAGATTTCATCTCACTCCACAAAGAATGGCTGCGATTACAAAATCAACCAACAACAAATGCTGGCATGGCTGTGGGGACAAGAAACCCTTCTCCACTGTTGGTGGGATTGTAGACTTGTGCAACCATTGTGGAGATGTGTGGAGATTTCTCAGAAAACTAGGACTAGGGGTCCCATTTGACCCTGCCATCCCCCTGCTAGGAATATGCCCAAAGGAATTTTAAAAATCACATTGGAAAGACAGATGTACACCCTTGTTCATAGCAGCTCAGTTTATGATAGCTCAATCTTGGAAACAACCCAAATGCCCATCAATTGGAGAGTGAATAAAGATGTGTTTTTTTTATAAAATGGAGTATTATTCTGCCATAAAGAATGACAAGATTGATTCATTTATGTGCAAATGGATACACCTGGAGGACACACTCATAAGTGAAAAAATAGATCACAGATAGGCAAATACCAGATCTTCTCTTTGATATGAGCGCCTGTAGATGTAAATGAGCTCTAGAAAGTATAACAGTTTTTGTAGAATGGGAAATTTCCAAAGGAAATTTGGTGTGAGAACATAATGAGGGGAAGGAATAGATATAATTCTGAAAGAAAATAAAGGATCATGTATATAGCGGGTGGGAAGGTGTGGGTGGGTAGGGATATGGGTAAAAATGAGAATTAACTCATGTCATATACTGGTGCAAATTCCCCAGTGTTATGTATGATTGTGATATGTATATAAAATGTACCAATAAAGAATTCAATTTTTAAAAAAAAGTACTCCTAAGATGCAAAGTGTGCATACCTCTACAGAAAAAGCAGCATCTGTACAGATTTTTTTTCTTCTCACCATGAATTAATACTTTGTCTATTGGCCAGTTCACATTTGTCTCATCAGGTTTTTCAGTTTTTGCATTTAGTAAAAAATGTGATTTTAACATAAATCACAGGAATATTCTGTGACATAAATTGTGATTTCCATAGTTACATCAAGTATCTTTCATCAGTTTTAGGCATGGCTTGGGAATTGAATGTATTTCTTTGAATTACATAATTGATAGTGATGTCTGGTAATGATCATTGGGCCTGAAAACTACACAGTTAAAACCGCAAAATGTTTGCCATATTAAAATTGGGAGTACAGAGTTATAATCTGAATTGACAGGTTGATAATGCAATTAAAGGTGCAAAATTAAAACCATTCTAAAAATGTAAAATGAATAGTCTATTTAAATAAAGTGGTAACTTCTTCTCTATTTAGTTTTTACCCATTAAGGTGACTTTCTTCAAAAGTCATTTGCAGGGGCATAAAGCAAAGCATCCAATTATTTAATTGTAGCAATGGATCGTGAAAATTGCTTCTACTTTTCACAGTTCTACTAGATACTTATAATGATACCATTACCCATTTACCTAATACAAAGCTATTGAGTATCCAGTCTTATATAAAAAGGAATTAGCCAATATCTCTGAGCTCAAAGGAGCTAAACAATTAGCAAATTAATCAATTCTTTCAACTTAGTATACAAATGAGCTATGAGATTTTTTTGTAAGAAACTAAGGCAAAATTAAAGGAAAAGAAGTAATGAAAAGTGACAGAGGAGATAAACCTTGCAATATGTCTTGGAGAGTAACAAAATTTATTAACATTTTAATATCTAAAAGGACATCATTTTCTATTAAAGAAAATAAATTAGAACTAAAACGCATTAATCATAATTATGTAAATTCTCATGAACATTTGAGATATAGTTATAATTTATCATGAGCATAATACCACTATCTAAAGTACAAATATTTATTGTAATAATATTTTTTTATTGCAATAGGTACATTACTATCATCCTCAATTATGAAAAGAAAAACTTTTGGGGGCTACCATTAATTATATTTTTAATTTAAAATATCATATACTTCAAAAATCAAATGATATGTACTATACAAAAGTAACAGTTGAAGGAATGACTATGGGTGACAAACACCTTCCTTAAGATTCCGTGTAGTCCATGATAAAATAATGTTAGCAAAAAATTATTTATATTAGATTACTTGAATAATTATATTAAAATACTACTAATAATGTAAATACTATCTTTTATTAAGTACAGAGTAGTCATGGCTGTCAATAGGTACAAAGTTTTATGGTGGTAACAAACTATCTTCTCCGATGTGTCTTATTTTACAATTAACTGGGTTAGCCCAACTCAGTTAATTAATACATCTTTTCTCTTATATGAGAAAGCAAAAACTCCCAACAAATTAATAAATAAACAATCAAAATAAAGGAGAGAGGACAACAAACCAGGAAGTAGACTTCTGGAGACTGGAAAGGAGACAAGCTGGAGTGGGGATGAAAGGAAGAAGGCAGCAAGGGGATTGAAAGCAAAACATGCTACATGTATGAACCAAGGCCCTAAAATAAAGCCCATTATAATGTGATAATAACATGTATTAATAAAATATATAATTTAAGTGGATAAAATCTGCTTTATCCTAGAAAGTATTAGATGACAGGTTGTGTATGAGATTGATTTTAGAAAGCCTAAGCAGGACACTATTTAAAAATTACTCTTTTCACTAGTTTTTCTTATTGTATTTTAACCTTCAGGACCAAGCTGTTGGGCTTCCCTGGAACATGTATGGACAGTCTTCTGTGCCTAGAGCATACTCAGATCCCTGCAAACTTGGATGCTTTTACACCCGATATTGAAGTGCGAAGCTGAGAGTCTGAAGTTAGTCAGTGTATGTCTGTGCCTGCACAAGACAAAGCAACAGATTCAGGAAAAAAAAATACATGCAACACTTTAAATCACGCTGAAGTTCAGAGCCTCTGGGACACCGTGATAGAAAATTTAAAGGTGTCATCAATGAAACACATACATTATCCCAAAGAATGAATTAGAATAATAAATAAGAAACACTATTAAAATAAATGGGAGGTTAATGCCATGTTTTCATGAGTACTTTAAAAATAATTTTAACTGAAACTTTTATTAGGAATATCCAAGTAATAAGCTGTTAATACGGACATCTGTTGAGCATTTAGATGGTAACTAGGCACATAAAATTTTAATCAGCAGTTTCTCCACTATTTAAGACTATATTGCTATCAACATATTTTTCATAAAGGAAGTCACGCACTACTGTCAGTTATATTTATTACACAGAGGAACATTTTAATATAATAATGCAGATGTCTTCATTCTATAAACCCCGATGGTACTTAAAGCTAGGATTTTATTACTTGTGCCGAGGGCCAAACAAAGCTATAAGCCCACTAAATTCTAACTGAGCTCCTGCTGTTGAATTGTGCACATTTGAGTTGTAAATTGCAATATAAAGTAATCAAATATGTATAAAAACGGTAGTCAGGGAAGCAGTATACTAGATTCATAAGATTTCATAAGAAATCAAGAAAAGAATTTATAAACACCAACACTCTGCTCTGGGTTTATGAAATTCTCTTCATAAAATATGATAACACTTCTCTAATAACTGAAGAAACAGTCTGTCAATCAGTACCACCTATATTATTCTCTTCTCCACAATATCTCCTTTATTCACAACTTATTTCCAAAACAATATTAGCTACACTGCTAACCCCCATCACATAGCAAGAATAACCAAATGCTCCATGTAGTATTATTACAAAGATATTAAAACCATTACAAAGGATCTCTTTGATGACATTTTAAAACATGCAGAGCATTTAAAATTACTACTTGCCAAATAATAGATTTAAAAGATGGAAAATTTGCTTCAAGCTAGAACAAAACAGCAAACAGCTGAAATAAAACACACTTTAATATAGAATTTTATGATTTACACAGTGATCAATTTGAGAAGACAGGCTTGTTTCCTAGCATGTTAGTCTTTAGATAATCATATTATGAACTGTCCTATTAAAAATTATTTTTAAATGTATATATAATTAGCATTAAAATTGTATCTATGAAACAAAAATAACCTCTCAGTATTCTTAGAAATGATATTATAAAGTATATATACAGTTTCTAGAGAAGATAATTAAGTAAAACATTCTCCATATACTTGAAATAGTGAAGAATAAAATAATATAGCAAATATCCTAATATTATAGATTGATTCTAGTAATCACTAAGACTTTCGGAATTAGTTAAGCTCTTGAGTGAATCCCAGCTCTGTATCATATTGGATGGGACATCTTCAGCAAGTTAAGCTTCACTTTATAAAACAAAAATAATAACTTCAAACAAATTGGATTGCTGAAAAAAAGCATGAGTTGGTGACACGTATAGAGCAAAGCATCATTAGTAGAATATAGGCTATCTAGTAATGAGTAATATTATATAATTAGTATTTTATTATGCTTTTTGAGTTGAATTATTTTTTCTTATAATGGTGAAAACATCTGAAAAAAAAACATATACCAAAACTTTTTTTATATTATGTGCAAGTATTATAGGGGGCTACATTTACTCTGAGTTTCTTTTTTATTTACATATTGTCTGTGAAGAATGTGAAATTTATAAGCAGGAAAAATGTTTTAAAACAGTTGAGGATCAATATTTTGTGGTTTACATTCTTGCCTCTATAAAATAAATACTCATGAATTTTACATTATAGATGAGTTCCAGTAAAGAATAATTTTCCTTCATGTTTAACTGGGAATATTGCTGAGTAAGTAATCTTTTCTAATTAAAGCCCTCATTTGACAAATGAATACATAGGACGTATATTTTTAAAGGCAACTGATCCTGAATATCAAGAACAAATGTGCAGCAAGTTAAGCTTCACTTTATAAAACAAAAATAATAATTTCAAATTCTCAATGTTGAGTGTATCATAATGTATATCTACTATGTACCAATAAATTCAAAAAGTAAAAATAAGAAAAAAATACCTTTTGATATAACAACCACACAAGTTGGAATTATTATCATTCACTGGACAGACTATAAAATTTACCTAAAATCTTACTGATACGAAGCAAAGAAATTGGGATCTGAAAACAACAAATGTGAACCCAGTCTATGCCTATAGCCCCTGCAATTCCTCAGTGAACAATATGAGTAATTGGAAAATATGACAATTTCAAAACAGTATCTATAATCTTGTCCTTCTAGTCTCACAAAAGGACTACATATCAGCAAAGTGCAATGAACTGAAGATGTATCCATGGATAATCACATCTATCTCAATTCATAGGATGCTATTTTATGCAGTTATATTAAAACATGTCCAAGCTAAATGAATAAATTTTAGGGAACTCGCTATTCACCCCAAAACATCTATGAATACATATGAATGTAAGTATGTGCCAGTAATACAAAGAAAGCAATTACTGATAACTCTAAAGCAGTCCTAAAATCAGGAGCACTGAGGAATAACTCCTATAAACTACTGAAACTTTACATACATTTAGTTATCAGATATGTTAATATTATCACATCTTTAAAATATTTTGGAATAAAAAATAATTTACTGAAACCCAAAAGTTCACTTGGAGTCATGAAATCCATCTCACAAGCAATACAGTGATGAACACCCAGTCTCCTCTATATAAAGGAGTTTTATACATGAAAACCAGTATGACTTCCAGATGTAGATATTTGTATTGCAGTATATTTTGAGAGAAGATTATGCATTACTTCTGTAAGGTGTCAAAATCAGAAGAACAGAGTAGCTTATAATGAGTTAAGAGCTTTATGGGTTGTTTTTAAGGTAGGACATGACAGTAGCTACTATCTATAAAAGAGAGAAGGGGAATATAAACTAAAAGAGCAATAAGAAATTAATAAATTCAGGACTATTTCCATTGAAAACTTGTTGTATGATTCCAATAAGATACTGTGAAAATTCTCTCTCTCTCTGTCTCTCTCTCTCTGTCTCTCTCTCTCTGTCTCTCTCTCTCTCCCTCCCTCCCCCTCTCTCCTTTCCTTCCTCCTCTCTCCCCCATATGTATGGTAACTGTTATTCTTGTTATATTTCAGAAAAGCATTATGGACAGAGAGAGAAAGGAGAGTAAAGTTACCCAGTACTAATAATTAGCAAGACCAGAATGGAAGAAAGCAAAATTGAAGAGTTCATACAATAAGGATGCAATTACATGGAAAGCTATAAAATAGGAATGAACTACAAGACCAATATTGACTGAGGAATTTCAGACCAAGAAGAGAACAAAAGGCAGAGGAAACTGGAGACATAAAGAACTGGAAATTAGAGTTAAACTGGGGAATTTTAGTTTCAAGAATATGTTCAAGTGGAGAAATGTCAAGTGATGATTAAGTATGTGATTGAGATAGAAAT
Organism: Thryonomys swinderianus; assembly: GCA_004025085.1. Lineage (NCBI taxonomy): Eukaryota > Metazoa > Chordata > Mammalia > Rodentia > Thryonomyidae > Thryonomys > Thryonomys swinderianus. The sequence goes on along the minus strand of PVIC010007412.1, from coordinate 20,483 downwards.
GGCTAGTGACAGAGTTATTGAAAAAGAGAAAGCAATAAATCCACCAACCTGGACTGGTCATAAGGCAAGATGCTTTTCCTTGTATATCCATAAAATAACAGCATTTCTACAATTTTTTCAGTGTATGAAGAGATTATTTTTAGTAAATTATTGACTTGCTATATCTTTATTTAGCCACTGATTCTTGAATAGGGGAGTCTACTTTACAGCTCTTTTGGAAGATAAAACTAAGCCTAAAGACATCAAAGTAATTACCCAAATTTGGAATATAATAAATATACCAGTACAAGATAAAGTGTTTGAAATTAAAAGTATGAATGTAAATGCTATACCATTTTTATAATTTAATGTCTAATTCTGAATGAAAATCTCTCCTTCAAAGAATGAAAAAACAGGGAAAAGTATAAGGATTGAATCTTATTAAAAAGCTTTTGCACAAGAGAAACCACCAACAGCCGGGCGTGGTGGCTCATGCCTGTAATCCCAGCACTCAGGAGGCAGAGACAGGAGGATTGCTGAGTTCAAGGCTTGCCTGGGCTGCATAGTGAGCTCAGAGCTAGCCTGAACTACAAAAGTGAGACCCTGTCTCAAAAAAAAAAAAAAGAGAAACCACCAACAGACCAAAGAGACAAAGTTTAATACGGGAAACAAATTTTACCAGCTGTTTCTCAGACAAAGGACTACTAGCTAGAATATATAAAGAACTTAAAAAATCACCCTGCCCAGTTTAAAGACCAAATTCAAAACATGCCATCTGAAGTGAAAAAACATTTTTCAGATGAAGAAGCAAATGTAGCTAAGAAAAGTAGGAAGAAATGCTCACATGAACACCTGTAGATGCAAATGAGCTCTAGAAAGTATGACAGCTTTTATAGAGTGGGAAACTTGGTGTGGGAATGTGATGAGGGGAAGGAATAAATATGATTCTGAAAGAAAATAAAAGAGCATGTATAAAGGGGGTGAGGAGGGGTGGGTGGGTAGGGATATGGGTAAAAATGAGAATTAACTTGTGTCATATACTGGTACAAATTCCCCAATGTTTTGAGATGTATATAAATTGTACCAATAAAGAATTCAATTAAAAAAAAGAAATGCTCAACATTGCTGGTCATTTGAGAGATGCAGATGAAAACACCACTAAGATTCCATTTCATTTCACAAAGAATGCCTGCTATCACAGAATTAATCAACAACAAATGCTGGTGGGACGGGGAGAAAAGAACCATTTCTCCACGCTTGGTGGAAATGTAAACTGGTGCAGCACTGTGAAAATCAGTGTGGAAATTCATCAAAAAACTAGAATTAGAGGTCCCATTTGACCCTGTTTTTTCCCTGCTAGGTCTGTACACAAAATAATTAAAAGCATCATACCACAGAGACATACACACACACACACACACACACACATATATACACACACACACACACACACACACACCCATGTTTGTGGCAGCTCAGTTTGTAATCACTAAATCTTGGAAACAGCACAAATGCCTATCAACAGGAGACTGAATAAAGATTTTTTGTTATAAAATGAAGTGTGACTCAGGCATACATGATAAACTTAAGTCATTTATACTCAAATGGATGTACCTTAAGGAAATACTCATAAGTGAAATAAGTAAGTCACAGATCTGTAAATGCCATATCTTTTCTCTAGTATGAAAAACTGAGGGCATAAATGAATGCCAAAATATATGATAGGTAATGTGAAATAGGAAGAAAACTTTCTAAGGAAAAAGGGAAACAGAGGGTAGGGAAAAGAAAAGAAGGGAAATTAAAGATTTGACAATTAAAAAAAGGAAACAGGGCCGGAGATTTAGCTCAGTGGTTCCAGTGCCTGCCTAGGAAGCACAAGGTCTCTGTTTTGATCCTGGTAACCACATACAATGATAAAATATCAGGGGTGGTGACTCACGCCCACCAGCAATCAGTACCACATTCCAGGATGCCAGGCCTGGTGGCTCACGCCTGTAATCCCAGCACTCAGGAGGCAGAGGCAGGAGGATTGTTGAGTTCCCGGATTGCCTGAGTTACATAGTGAGCTCAGGGCTAGCCTGAACTACAAAGCAAGACCCTGTCTAAAACAACAAACAAAAAAGGAACAAAGCTTATGTGCATAGGGAGTGCGGGTTGTATGGAGAGTAGGGCTATGGGAAAAAATGAGAATCAAGATGTCCCATATACAAGTAAAAATTTTCAATGTGGAATGTGATCATAATGTATATATGAAATGTACAATAAAGCAAAAATTTTTTAAATGGGGAAAATCAAATATTTTACATATCATTTCCAAATTTACATACCCTGAGAATGAGGACATAATTAACAGCTGAGTTTATGATTCCTCCAGAATTCCAGAGTCCATGCCAAAGTAGTTGTTTGGTTTCTTAGAAAGTAGCCAATGAGCACTTTGCTCTTCTAATTAGATGGAACAGTCCCAAGCCCAAACTCACTGGCAGTTAGCATTTTAATACTGACCAGTATTAGAATGTGACGGGGGGGGGATAAGAATTTGATGTGGGGCTATGTTGCCAAAATATTTGAGAAAGAATATTTTCCTGGATTTAGGTGTACTTAATATATGTTTATTATTAGCTGGCAACCTGAAAGTTTCATAAATTTGTCTTGCAGGCATAATGTGAAATGACTATGATAGTTAACGGTGACTGTCAATGTAACTGGATCACAAAATACTTAGGGTAGTAAATCACATTTCTCTGTGTGTTCGTGGGAACCTCCCTAGATCATACCCATGTGGAAAAGCAAACTAAAGAGCTAGGATCGCTCTGAGATAAGCAGAACTGTTCAACAGGCTTAAGGACTTAGAACAAAAAGAAGGCAGGAAGGAGTTGGCCTGCACTTTGAAAACCTCCATTCTGCTTGGGCAATGCATCTTTTGCTATTATTCTGGCCTATGGACATGACATTCAGGCCTTCAGCACACTGTTCTCGCCCCGCCACTCTCCAGGGAACTGCTGGGCTCTCAGTGTGGTAATGCACCCTTGGTCCTTCTTGTTCTGTGCTTCCAGTGTGTGTCGGTGAGAACTCTTGAGCTCTCTGGCACATCCTCATTGTGGATCATCTCTAATTCTCTAAGTCTATCATTCATAGTCACCTGTGGAGAGCAGTCTGAGGGTCTTCGCTGCCAGGCCTGGAGATCTGCACTGGGTGCTGCCCTAACATAAGTTTGGAGATCTGCACTGTAAACAGTGCTGCCCAGCTCCTGAGAAAAGCTGCAACCTCAGCCAGGGTTGCTGCCTCGGGATGCCTTAGCAGTGAAGGTCAGAAGTAAATCTCTGGCCCAAGGTCGCTCTCTGTCTGCTCCTCAATTAAGAATTTGCTGTTTTTGGGCCGGAGGGTTAGCTCAGTGGTTCCGGCGCCTGCCTCGCAAGTGTAAGGACCTGAGTTCGATCCCCGGTTACCACATATAATGCTGGGCGTGGTGGCTCACGCCTGTAATCTCAGCACTCCGGAGGCAGAGACAGGAGGATTGCTGAGTTCGCGGCGGCTTGCCTGGGCACCATAGTGAGCTCAGGGCCAGCCTGAACTACAAAGCAAGACCCTGTCTCCAAAAAGCAAAAAAAAAAAAAAAAAAAAAAAGAATTTGCTGTTTTTTCCTTAGTGATTAGGTTGATCAACAAACTCCTTTGTGAAGCGCTGAGGTTAAGTTATTCTTGTCTCTAGACTATTTGTCCTAATGATCTAACAGACTAGGAAAGGCACAAGAAAACTGGCCTTCAGAAAGCAGATGATAGGGGAGTTACATCTAAAAGAAAAAACTAGTTGTAGGCCAACTGTGACTATAGATAATTGCTAGCCATATCTGACGACACTAATGTCCTTGAAACCTGTATAATTATAGCTCTTTGAATAAACTCCAGGCCTTTCAGTATTGACCGATTGGTCCTCCTGATCTCATAACCCTGTCTTCTTTCTTTTCTTATCCGCACCCCTTGACTTCATGACCCTGCTGTTTTGTCCAGCTGGCTCCAGCAGTCACCATAACGCATACGGTGACCAGGATATCCACTGATTGTACCAAATCTCTCTTTACCTGTTTATGAATGAGAACAGAACACATCCAATATACCCTACAATTTTCTTTTAAAGTTTGTTAGTTTAATTTTTGTTATTTGCAATTATATCTCCTTGTCTATGATTATACCTTAAATTGAGTTTCCTAAAAGTTTTCAAACCTTGTCATAGTAAAATACAATTAAAGGAAAAACATTCTAAACCCCTGTAAAACTACAACAATAAATACTGTTACACAGAGTCATATTGATACACTAATTTAGTCATTGAAGTGACTTGAAGAGAGCAAAAAAATGCCTAGAGATTAATAGTTTCTATGGATTGTTACTGAATAAAATTTAGTCAAATTACTATCACCTGAATATTAGAAAAAGTATAAAAGAAATCCAATTATTTGAACATAATATATTTCAACATAAAAATGGTAATTTTCTAATTCATTTTACTCTACATTATGCTAACTTACTAAAATATTTCATTTTCATGCATAATATATAGCAAAGATATTTAAGGTTTTCCCAATTGATATGGAATTATCCTTTTATTTCACAACTTAACCTTTGCAATCTATATAACTATTTTGTAAAACACTGAAAAATTAAATGTACTTTTGCATATTCTTTGTCCCCAAAATGGAGTGTGAATGTCCCACAAATTCTCAAATTCTCAATTTTATAACTAAAATATTCAGAACATGTCTGGAAATGACAGATGTTTTATTTATGGCATATGTACTATTTGAAATAATGAAATCATGATTTAATGTCTGAAATGAAATGTATGCACAGAAGTGGCTCACAGAGAGATTATAATAGAAATAAATGGAAGTATAGCAAAAAATAGAAGATAAAAGAAGCAGTTCCTTGCACTCATTTTTCTCGGCCTTTTGACTAAGATCAAGTGTATTTTCTTTGTACTATATACATCCTTCTTCTTTCTCCTCAAATATTTCAAGGGTCATAGCACTTTAAAGAATTCTCTCACAAATATGTATTGGTAGATTGTAAAAATAAAGAAGTAGCAATTTAAGAAAGACTCTTAAAACTGATTCCTCCCTTTCTCTCCCCCTTCCCCTCCTTCTTTCTCTTTTCTCTACCTTTTCCTCTGGACTTCCCTGCATGGTCATGAGCTATGAACAAGGTGTAACGACTGTAGCACGTCATGTCCATGTATTCCCCAAACCTCATGTGTTTAAGGTTTGGTCCCCATTTCTGCAGTTTCCAGAGGAGGAGCCTGTGGGAGGTGCCTGAACATGAACTCATAAATGTGATCACCCATTTATAAATAAATAAATAATTTATAAATTAATGGCTCATTGGTAAGTTTCCCAATTAGAGGCTGTTTAGGGGAATTCTGTCATTGGGAATATGACTGTGGGCCCTCCTTTCTCTCTTACTCTTCCAGGTGAGCAAACAAAACAGTGGAACCAAGTGACTATGGACTGAAATCTCTAAAACTGTGATAATAAATCTTTCCTTTAAATTGATTTTCTCAGGTGTTTTCCATAGTGATAGGGCGGCAACTAACACAGCAAAAAACAGTAAGTGATAAAGAGCCAATGATCTGAGTATGCCTTTTACTCCAGCACATTTTTTTACCCATTGGGCAATATTTTCATTTCCATTTCCTTGTTTTGTTGCTCTTTTCTCTGAAAAGTTACCTTTAGAGCCTGGGATTTAGCTCAGTGGTTCCAGCACCTGCCTAGCTGATTTTTCTCTCACCCACAGGCTCCAATAACTGCATACAGACAAAAACAATTGAAAATGAATATCCTGGTCCACTCTTTACCCACTAACAAATAGTTGAGATAAATGAGGCCTGATGGTGCATACCTATAACGCCACCATTCTGGGAGGCTTAGCAGGGAGATTCCAAACTCAAGCCTCACCTGCGAAATTCAAGGACTTAGGGAGACCTTGTCTCAAAATTTTAAAAATGAAAAAAAAAAAAAAATTAAGAAGGGCTAAAGATACAACTCAGTATAAAGGCCTACCTTCATTCCCTGGTATCTAAATAAATAATTATATTAGATAATAAAGAGAATTTTAGAATAATAATATACAATATTATTTTCTGGTCCTGCTGCCCAAGATAATTCTATTTCTTTCCTATTCCTCCCAACTCCTTTTTTTAGTCCAGTAAAATAAGTATACCCCATATTTTCTTACAGATTAGTAATTAAGCTCCATCTTTTCTTACTTTCCTCATCTAAATCACCAGCTTTTTCTGAGATAGTGTATGGATACATTGTGTATTATTGACTAATTGATGGCTAAAAAAAAAAAATTACATTTTGGCACCATCTGTTTTACATTATGTATTTATACGTCTTCTCAGATGAAATTTTATTAATGCTTTATACATAATTAGGCTTTAAATTGGCTACAGTTTTATCTCTTGGGCAAAGTTTTTCAAGCAAATAATCAAATTACTGGTTTAAAGTAAAAGTATGGTGAATTAATATGTTTATATTTCGATATTAAATGCTAAAAGCAGCATAGCAAATGTCTGTTGGTAACAAATGTTTCTAATCAACAGACCACATTTACAAAATAAGTGGTAGTAAATTGAGTGATGATCCATTAAAATGTACATGTTAAACAACAATAAATTAGGCATTATTTTTGCATATTTTGCCATACCTTAAGATAAAATCTAAATTCACTTTACAATATATTAAGTGAAATTGATACTTTAGCATATAATTGAATTAAGCCTAATTAAAATTGATGATTTACATATACAGGTATGAAATACGATAACTTTAAAAATTAAATTCTTAAATTTGATGTTTTATCAGACTATACCATTCAAAGACAGGAATAATATCATTTTTCAAGACCCCTAATGTCAAAACTGTAACATTTGGACGTATTCAACACCTAAAGAGATGACAAAATACTATACTATTTTACATATATAAATTCTGAAGTTCAAAATCTATTGTCATGTCCTATATATTCCCTATATATTCATGTACTAAATGGAAATTTTGAAGTTTTCAATCTTAATCTTTATTAATTTTATTCTGAATTTATACATAAAGTGTTTTAGACCCCAGATGGATTACTAATGAATGCACTGCTACCCCACCATACACACATCTCCCTTCCCCTGGGGCTATGCCAGAAAAGTCAGGTCAACTGATGTGAGTAGTGAGAAATAAATGGCGCACAAGGAAAAGTGATTGACCTTCATAATGAAGGGAGTGAAGCCAGAGCGTCCCTCCCTTAATAAGACACACATGTGTAAATCCTTCTAGTGTGAGGAACTGATAGTGAAATGAGGTCCAAAATGTATAATAGGTATTGTGAAATAGGAAGAAAACCTTCGAAGAGGAGAGAAGCTGGGGGGAGGAGGGGGAAACAAACAAGGAAAATAAAAAATTTGAAAAGAAAGAAGAAAAAGTGGAAAGAAAGTTTATGTATATTGGGTCGAGAGGGTGGAGGGAGGGAAAGAGGATAGGAAAAAATAAGAATCAAGATATTTATGTACATATACAAATTCTCAATGATGAATATGAAAATAATGTATACTTAAAACGCACCAAGTCAGTTTAAAAAAAAACTTTGAAAATATAATGACTCTGAATTCTAACTCCATCAAAAATGGCAAATGAATCACTTCAAGGTCCAAATAGCCCCAACTTCCGAGCGTTAAGACCTAGAGATATATCCAGATTTTAAAATGTAATCTCTTTTAACTTTCAAACACCTTGAGGAAAAAAGCGTTCTGGTCTCCGGACTTTCCAGGGCCTGAATCCAGGCTGGAAGCATTCGGCTCCATCCAAGGAAACTAAGTCACCCTTTCCTTTGGAGACCAAGGAACTAACCAAACAGACAGCTACAGACACAGTTCCAGCGTGCAAGAGAAGCTAAAATTTTCACAGGACCTTGGAGAAACTCAGATTTTATTTTCCCCATCATGTCCTTGAATATTAACTAATTCCACTTAATGAACATAATTGTATTAGAAGATAACTTTGTTTAAAACACCATATAGATAATGATAGATATAGATAGATAAAAGATCCAACATCTAAATATAAATGCCGTAAAACTTTTGCAGTGGCCATTCACACACACTTAACAGCTTTTAAACATTTTGAAAAATTACATATATCAATGTAAATCATATACCAGATTTTAATGATTAAACGTTACCAAATAAAAGAATTACTACCTTTCTTATTCATATAAAAACTTTTTTTTTTTTTTTTTTTGGTGGTACCGGGCATAGAACTCAGGCCCTTCTCTTCTCCTCCCTAGGTAGGAGCGGTACCACCTAAACTAAATCTCAAACCCTCGTACGTATAATTGTTAAACAAAAATATAATGTCTACAAGTTAACTACGTCTTTGCGCCTTATATACTAATGGGAACAAAACTTAGGATCATGCAATGCTAACGTAAGTGGAAGTGTATTATTATGGATACGTTACCAGTCAGCTTCTGTCCAATCCGAAGTAAATCTCCAAGTGCCCAAGCGCTGCTCCCTCGAGGTAGTGGCTCCCGGTTGTATGTACCACTGACTCCTAGCCCTCAGGGCTACTGCTCAGGACCGTGAGTGCCAGCTCCTCTTGGCCCTTACTGCTCCATTCTTGCTTTTCCAGCTCTAGTGTTACGGTAGCCTTCATGGCTTCCAACACCGACTCCACCTCCGAGGCCTGCAGGCTCTTTGGCGTTTTCTGGAGTCCTGCTACCAGCACCTTGGGGCCTCTCTGAGGTGCTCCACCACTGCTGGGTCTCAACTTTTGTCTTCCTGCTTCCCAGTGGCTACTGGCTTCCGGCCTTGGGTTTCACCTGGGCCTGCCTGTTTTCAGCCTTCACCTGTGACGTAAGGCCCTGCCTTGCGCAGGTTTTTGGTCTCAACAGTCGCCTCTGGTCACAGAAAAGCTTCAAGGTTAAGGAAACTTAGTCTCACCAGGGACTGTTAGTGAATTCCCAGTCACGCCAGTTTAATTTTTCCTAAGACTCAGGCTTCGGGACAGAAATGGCTGCAAAACCTGCTCCTCAGACCAACTGCAAAGAACCCCGGATGTAGAGGCGGAGCTGTTGCGCGAACACGGTCTCCTATTAGAGGATTGGTGGGCTAGTCAAAGGAGGTGGAGTTATCCATGGCAGAGCCAACCCAGTGGGCGTGCCAGCGAAGGGGGCAGGGCTGTATAGGGTAGGTTACTGTGACAACCTGTGGAGACAGGGCCAGTATCTCCCGTAGTGGCCTTTAGGTGACTGGGTCACTGCAGCAGTAACTCCACAGAGCTTGCAGGAGAGTTTCTGACTCCAAGAAAACGGCAGGGCCAAAAACCATGGCTGCTTTCACTTTTGTAGCATCAGCAGAAGGAACTGTAGTGTTCAACATGGCCCATTATGATTCCACAGACCCAGAAGAATATCACCAATGGGCCCCACAACTCCTCAGACTTTGTTTTTAGGTGTGATTTTTTTAACTGGAGCAGTGAAAAGGTATGAGGTCAGCTGAGTCCTCAGCCTTTTGGAGCTGTAGGAAAAAGGGCATCGGACTTCTTTTGATTTCCGATATATGAAGAATGCTTTTAAGGCAATGGCTCCTATATATTTCTTTATTTTCCCTATAGTAGTACAAATTGGCAATGAAAGGTCAGAGAGATCAATAATTCAAAAGGTGTATACACTGGTGTCATAACTTTATGGAATATGTGTCATTAATTTCGAGCTCTTAATACCTAAAAGTACTTTAATTCTCTTCACGATCTCACGTCATTTAGAGATAATATATGTGGAGCAACTGCACAGTGTCTGGTATATCATTAACACATAATAAATTGCAGCATTTGTGAGGGTATTGTTTGCTCATACGGTTTGCAAATCCACAGAAAAGGTAAAGCCATGTGCAGAAGAAAGGATTCTTTGTGGAAAAACATAGCTCAAGGCACTAATGATATATCAGCTAATTAGGTGAGTCATTAACGCCTCATGATTCTAAGGCTTACCAACATAAGTGTTAAATGAATTTTTAAAAAATCAGGCCAGGCTTCTTATGGAGTAAGGTAAGGAAAATAAGGAAGAAAATAGTTTAGAATTACCACATGCTAAAATTATCCTCAGTTGCTAAGTAGGATGTAGACAGTAACTGGGCATTAGGTGCTGTACATCTAAAAACAAGCTCAATTAGAAGACATAATATGAATCCAAATGTTGTATGTTTATGTTCTTAGACTCACAATTGCCTGGGAAACTGCATATTTGCCAATTAATATGCATTTTTTTCTTTATTATATTGCAGGCTATCCCCACCCTTAAACATCTTTAACTAGTCTACAAAAAACTAGCCGGGCGTGGTGGCTCACGCCTGTAATTCCAGAACTCAGAAGGCAGAGACAGGAGGATTGCTGAGTTCAAGGCTTGCCTGGACTACATAGTGAGCTCAGGACCAGCCTGAACTACAAAGCAAGACCCTGTCTCAAAAAAAAAAAAAAAAAAAAAACCTATTTAAATACCTGATGGTTCTTTGAGGTCTCTTAAGTGGCATTAACAGCAAGGTACACATTTGTAAGGAATCTGTATTTTTTTCAGTGTCTAACCATCAACCCCAACATATGGATTCCATCTCTCAAATTTAGAATTAGAAACAGGGATTTGGGGAAATAGGGTCTTTGGGAGTCCACAGAAAAACTTAGCTCACTATCTTCAGATATTGCTGTTCAACAATTAGACTAAATGCTTCTGGAAGGAATTATAAATTATTCTGATGGAGGACAAAATGATAAGGCAACATCCATGGCAGGGCTGGACTTCGCTGCAGTGTGTTTGTCATACTAGCCAGACGTTTCCCACATAATATTTCACACACTGACTTTGCTAACTTCCACATTACAGACATTACTTTTTTAAACAGGTGTGGGAGGGAAGTTTATTTTCATCACGTGGATTTGCACAAGCCTGAGATGAACCATTTTTCAGTGCTAGTCCCTGGTTACTCCAACAAAATTGTTTCATTAATTTTCAGAAAAAGAAAACTCTGACAATTGATACTAGTCAAGATTCTTTAAAATACATGCATACTAATTGTGTTTAGTGCTACCGTGATTCCTTCTAGTGACTCAGGGAAATTTAAAAGAAAAAACACTAAGGAGAGCTTCTCCTGCCCAGGTTAATCCCTTCAACCTCCCGTGCGGCCACGCCAGGAATGTGAAGGCTAATCAAAGAAGAAGACCGGAGGCAGTGACACTTAGTCCTTATTAGTCTTGAACAAAGCTGTTTGTAAATGCTCCCCTCCGGACTCACCAACCAAGAGGGCTGCAGCAGGGGCCTCCTTCTGGAGAGGGAAGCGGTGGGGCCTCCTGCGCATGGAGCTTTCGTGTCTGGGTACTGCTGCTCAGCAAAGTATCCCAAAGCGATGGGCAGCAGAGGCTGGCAGTGGCTCCCCAGCATACACAGATGGCAGGGACTGAGTGACAAGAGGCAAACTGTGCTAATCGTAAAACAATTGGATAAGTAAAAAACTCAACTTAGTCAGCTTTACAACCCATTATAAAGATATTCTAAAAACCTAGGGATGGCTGGGGATTTAGCTCAGTGTGGCTACTGTACCTACTTTTCAAGCAGAAGGGCCTAAGCTCGATCCCTGGTACTGCCCAAAACAATTATAATAAATAAAAATAAAAACCTAGGTGCCAGCCGAAGGAATAGGAGGAAGACCATAAAAAGGAACAATAAAGGCCGGGCGTGGTGGCTCACGCCTGTCATCCCAGCACTCGGGAGGCAGAGACAGGAGGACTGCTGAGTTCAAGGCTTGCCTGGCCTACATGGTGAGCTCAGAGCCAGCCTGGGCTACAAAGTGAGACCCTGTCTCAAAAAAAAAAAAAAAAAGGAACAATAAAGAGAGGTCCATATACCAAGACTGTCTTCTGATTATTTATATAAAGCATTTTCTCAAAATAGACTAGCAGTCCTCAGTGTCACACCTTCAATTTCAAGAGTTTTCCAGAATGAGAAAATCATGACCATTTGAAACTCCTAGAGGTGATACTAATACTAGTCCAGGCTGGAGAATCAATAACATTCACTACAGCAGAAATTAATTGCCTTGTCTTTGTTTAGCATCTTTCCTTTTCATTAAACTCATCTGTTTTCCTGTCTGAAAGGTTGACAGGGTGGGACTCAAATATTGTGCTACCTAATTTTTCTACTGTGCATTTCATATCAGTAAAGAGATGTGCAGCAACTTCGTAAGATACTTATAAGGCTGGTCTCTGCTCACACTGTGCAGATTTTGGTACACAGATGGCCCTCTTTGTGGAATCGATTGGTTCAATTATCTAGTCACACAGAAACATTGAGGGGCACTGATTTGGACAAGCAGGCTGTTAGCACATTGCTAGGAGGCATGCTCTCACAGAGTGAATCTTTTCTTCTGTTAGACTCAGTCTAGATCCTCTTCCCCACCCCGAAATCAAAGCAGAAACAAAAGGCATATTTGCCTCTCAGCGGCAGCAACCTCCGGAGTGTGAGCAGGAATTCAGCTCCCCGCCAAAACTCAGGTGTTAAACATGAAATTCCCTCAGATCAAAACGTTATAAATATATTTCTGTAGAGAGGCTATAATACCAGCCAAAGGACTTACTTTGCCCCAGGACAGAATAAAACAGAAGGCCTGTTTTGATAAGGGTAAGACAAATGTTTAGTGTTTTTTTTTCTTACCTCATTTCAACTTTGCGTCCCAAAAGTTGTAGCAAAAAGTCAGTGCTAATGAGCTTTACAGCACGAGGAAAACAAGAAGCAGAAGGAGGGTTTTTATTCATGTGGTTTGTGTGTGAAATTGTCACAACGGATAAAGCATGATTTGAAAAATACAGCAAACTTTCTAAAGTATTACAGTACAAGACACGTGTACCAGAAGAGCCCGAAGTCACGTGGTACCAGATCTGGTGATTAAACTGCGCGAGAACCCACAGTAAAGTCTGCATTTCCGTGGACAACACCCACTTGGCAGCAGCATCCCCCATACTTTGCATTACACCTCAGACAGACGCTCACAAAAGAGCACTTCCACAACTGCCTCAAAAGGTAGTGAGAAGATAAAGTAAGCGTGTTCACAGTGAATAAGTGTTTAACTGTAATTTTTTCTTTTTTTTTTTTTTTTTTTGAGACAGGGTCTCACTTTATAGTTCAGGCTAGCCCTAAGCTCACTATGTAGCCCAGGCAAGCCTCGAACTCAGCAATCCTCCTGCCTCTGCCTCCCGAGTGCTGGGATTACAGGCATGAGCCACCACGCCCGGCACTGTGGTATGTGGTATTGATTGTTGGTGGGCGTGTCTCCACCCCCAGCATTGTATGTGGTTACCGGGGATCGAACTCAGGACCTTGTGCTTGCGAGGCAGGCGCCGGAACCAATGAGCTAAATCTCTGGCCCTAAGTGTAATTTTTAATGTAAACATTCTCTGTGAATTTTGATCACTCTTATAGTTTACTAAAAATCAATGGTAAAAATAATACCTTCTGTATCTGAAAGATAAATTCCATTCAGATTAATTTCCTACTCCATACCTTTATTTCACAAATACTGATAATAGTATTATCATGAGATTGCGATGTAGATCTTATAATTAAATAGTGCCTAGTCCATTCTGACTACTGTAACAAAAATATATTCCTCTGAACATTTTTTTTTCTTTTTGAGACAGGGTCTCGCGTTGTAGCTCAGGCTGGCCCTGAGCTCACTATGGTGCCCAGGCAAGCCGCCGCGAACTCAGCAATTCTCCTGTCTCTGCCTCCCGATTTTTAAACAGTACAAATTTATCCCTTAAAATTCAGAATGCTAAATGCACATAGTTTCCATGTCTGAAGAGGGCTTATTTCACATGGATGGGCTTCCCAGCTGTGCACTCTTAGGAGAAAAGGGACAAATCTCTCCATCAGGCTTTATTTGTAAGCACCCTAATCACCTTTTAATATTACTATATTGGGGAATAATTGCCTGTGTTTTAGAGAGTTTCAAAATTTCAGAGCACAAGAAGAAAGTCTTTTTATATCATTATAATAAATACATAATTTTCATAATTATATAGTTATTATGATAGCAATAATAATTATGACAACAAAATGAAAAAATGTTTATTTTATTGTATAAGATTTTAAGTTATAAAGTGATAATCATTTTCCTTAATTCAGAAAACAAGTCTATGTTTTCTATTAACTCATTACCCACTAAGTTCATATATGAGGCTTTTTAACTTAAAAAAAATCATAATGTAAATAGTACAAAATGCCCCAAATTCCAAACTCAAAAAACTGAGAAAGACAGTAATCTGTTGATATGAAATACCCATAAAGAGAGAAAGAACTTCACCTCAATATCTTGACCTCAGTAAGTTTTACCGACCATTTATTTTCATTCCATAACTACTCAAATTTTGTCCTTTCTGACTATATGTTAATTCTCCATACATATATGCAATGCACATCAAACTAAATAAACAGGACACTGGCATCAGGTGAAAATTCAAAAACTCTACAAGAATAATAAAAAAGATCTCCAAGATAATCCACATATTTGCACACTTCTGTGGATCCACCAGGAAACTGATATCATAGGACAATTAACCTGAAATCTACAGAGAGAGACAGAGACAGCTCCAGAGAGAAATATAACAGAGCCTGCTTCCTGAAGCAAAAACTACCAGGTCCTACTAGGAAGAACTCAGCCAAAATACTCAGCAAATAGCTAACAGCCAAGTGTAAACTAAGGAAAAAATATAAACACAAGAAGAATAGTGCCTCCTACTACGTCTTCTCCAGGAACTCCATGCCTGGAACAGCATGGCTGGACAGAGTTCTGACAAGTGTCCTGCTGGTGATGATCCAGGGAAAGAAGTAACACCTGATGCTATAAAGTCAGAAACTCCACCCCGAGAAGTCTGTGAACTCTGACATGTCAGGGCTCTGTGGGATGCCCAATATAACAGGGGAAAACACAGGACCTGATTCTGTGAGACCCTTTGCAGCCTAGCTCACTGATGGTGGATCTCAGAGACAGAGTGCCAAACTACAACCCCAAACCCACTTATTTACCGTGAAGTGCTAGCACTGCAATTAAATATGAATACTGAGGTTTTAGCTTAGAGAAAACAATTCTACACTAACATCTTTCATCTTGAAAGAAATACACAATAACACACCACTACTGTTGTAACCTTGGACAGCATGAGATGAATAAGCCTTTTGGTTTTTATTTCCTGTCCTAGTTATAGTATCAGAACAAACTGAAATAGTATACCATTAGCTTTTCTTCTAACCTCCTATCTTTTTTTTTTTTTCTTTTCTTTTTGAGACAGGGTCTCGCTTTGTAGTTCAGGCTGGCCCTGAGCTCACTATGGTGCCCAGCCAAGCCGCCGCGAACTCAGCAATCCTCCTGTCTCTGCCTCCCAAGTGCTGGGATTACAGGCGTGAGCCACTACGTCCGGAATTGTGGTATGCAGCGTTGATTGTTGGTGGGCGTGTTTCCACGCCCAGCATTCTATGTGGTTACCGGGGATCGAACTCAGGACCTTGCGCTTGCGAGGCAGGCGCCGGTACCACTGAGCTAACCCTCCGACCCTAACCTCCTATCTTTTCTCCAGCACCCTTCCCTTTGGTCTTCCTCTCTGCTCTCCTTTTCACTGAGACCCCATCCTTATCATTTTCCAAGGACCTTGAACTTCACCTTGGTGCAAAGAGTTCCCTAAGGATGAAGCTAAACCCTCTGAGAATTCCAATGTAATAACATTGTACAGCATGGAAGTTGCAATATGCTTTACCAAACAATTCAGGAACTGCAAGTTTATTGAACTATGACTATTTCTCCTCATATTCCCAGAATCTAACCCTAATTAAGACATGAATAAACTGGTACAGTTTGAAATATGTTTTAAGCCACCAAGAGAAGTATTTCAGTGTTTGGATTCAGTTTGGCATGGCATACTTAGCCAAAAATATTATTGAAGACATAAATTAAGTTTAACCTCAGAGATATTTGAACTTGCAAATATAATAAATAATTGATTTATGAAGTAAAAAGGAAAACTTTTGCAAGATAGGCATCTGGCCACAATAATCAATTAGAGAAAAAAGCTTTCAACCCTTATTGGAATTGCTTGATGCCAACTCTCAACCATATGATGTCATCAGCTATTTTTGTATTGATTCCAAACCAGTCAACTTGCGCTCAGGACAGCTGGCTGTGAGACCATAGGCAAAGTATCTAATGTCTATGTTTTAGTTTTCTTAGCTATAGGCTAGATAAAAACGATAGTATGTGGTTGAGTAATAGGATACAATATGAGTCAAATAATAGGATTCAATATGAGGAGTTTGAATGGCACCTGGCACAGGTCAACACTCGGTAAGTAACAAGTCAACTGTATCAACAGTTATCTGTCAGCCTCTGAGCAACACAATCCTTATATATAAGCTAATGAAACAAATCACATCATTAGCAGTTTGCTTACAATTTAATACCTTCCAGGTCTATTCTGAAACAAATTTAGAACCTTAGAGGTGGAGAAAAACTACAGACATAAACATTAAAAATGAAAAGCATTTTAATAGTATAAATAAACTATATTCTCCATGTGCCTTTTAAATATAGCACTAAAGGATTTCTAAAAATATATTTCATGGTATTTTATAGTTTCTTACTTCAAAGACTGGGGAATCACAATCAGCCTCATCAATCAATGAACCAAGCATCAAATTAAATTTGACAAGGAATATTAAATCATCACTGTAGCTTACTCAGATTTATGTTTTGGATCTAAAATAGCTTTTAGTCAAGTGCAGAATAACAAAACCCAGTAGCCATGCTTAATGATAGAAAATGAACCAGTCTCAACGAGGAAATCTCTCATTCTGAATGCTTCAAGGAGGAAACCCAGAGAAAATCTCTCCTGCTGGATACTCCAGACTCACATTTCCAGTGGATTTGCTGCCAATTAGAAATGCCTATTTGGCAAACCGGACCTTAAACATTTCTAAACTACCGAAGATTTTTGTTACAAAGAATACATTTGACTATGGTATAAATATCCACAAACCACAAAATTTCTAATTTTCCTAATTGGTCATAGATGCCTCCAATTACTTGGCTAGACCTCTACATCTAAAAGCTATCCCAATCAGTCACCAAGCCACTCCTCACACTCAGGTCTCTTGCTTTGATCATTTTTTTTCTTATTCCCAGTTGGATGTTCTTTTCAAGTGATTTAACCATCTGGAGGCCCCCACACATCTGCCACCCAGACTCCTATTCTTCACTTTCTGTCTTTTCACATTGACTACACTTCACTGATTAACTGATCATTCTAAAACCCCATTGCTATTGTTTTTGCATGGAACATTATACTTTGTTATTACATTATAATATAACATTATAATTTATTATATGATAGCATCATATTTGTTTAAAGCTGCAACAAAATATTTGGGAGTTGACAAATGGTGGCAGAAATGAGGGGTTATATTACTGCATTACTGGCTGGAGAATACGGTGCAGTTCCTCTGGGTAGAAGGGTCACTCTGCTAAATCAAATGTAGAACACCCATCCCCTGAGCTGAGACATACAAACATGCATGTGTCTGTGGATGCACGTGGACACCATTGTAAACACGACAGCACATGCATTTTCATGTAGTAATTGTATTCACCTGCTCACCTCTTTCTAAGATTCCTACCCGTTACTGGCTGTTCCACTTCAAGAAAGTTATTCAATTATTTGGTTGGAAAATGGGGAACCAATGCATAATTTATACTTTTACTAGGGCTATTACTCTAAATAATATGAGTCAAAAATATAACAACATATGTATATGTTAATAATCAGTGAAAACTGGAAACAACTACGGAAATTTCAGTTGGAAAATGGTAACAAACTCTGGTTCTTCATGGAAACCTATTTAGGAATAAGAATGAAGAGACTAGGTGCACAAGCAGTAATTTGAATAAATCTTAAATATTTTATGCTAAGTTAAAGAAACCAATCTTAAAAATTCACATATGGTTTTATTGCATTTATGGTATATCCCAGAAGTCCCAAACAATTCAGAGAGCGTCAGGGCCTGGGAGCACTGGGGAGGGAGAATGGAGGCTTCTTTCATTTTGCTTGTGATGAGTCTGGGTTCCTGTCTGAGTTTGTCAAAGTGGCTATACTGTAAACATAGTAAAAATTACTATGTGTGTACATTAACAGGCATATGGTATGAAGTACAAAGTCAAAACATAAGGTGCCTTACAAACTGTGGTATAGTATTCAAATTCAGTATGCTCTGAAAAAATTATGTATTGGAAATTTAATAATAGATTGAGTGTATGCATAAATATATATTCTTACATCATAAACTGTATGAAATCCCTTTATAAACTACAAACCCTACAATTACTAAAGGTTTTACCTGGGTGCACGAAACATCCGTCATGACTCTGGGGTTCCTGGGATGAATCCTGGGAGATTCATCATCTAGATCATGGGGTTTAGTCACTTTGGTGACCAGGTCATCTGATCCAGCGGAGTAGTGCAACCCACTTGCCGTCTCTCCTTGCAGCTTAATGTAACAATTCTCCAGAGGGACCTACAGTACAGTTGAAAGAACAGACTAAGATCCAGCTGCCGAGGTTGCAGTGATAGCCTGCGAACTCTCTGATCGTGTGGAAATTAGTTAAGTTCTGTTTTTTACCATAAATTGTCAAAGTTCAAAAAGGTGACATTAATAATGCTCACGCTATAGGTTGGATAAGTAAATCGCTTGGAACACTGAGGAATTCTTCTTATCTCTGAACAGTACAAGTCTATTTCCCATGTTATTGCTTCTTATTCACTAAGGACAAGTTGACCATACGTTGAGACTTGGTAGCAGAAGTCAGTTAGGAATATTTCTCTATCTTGGGCTGGCAGTTTCTTACTTGGTCTTCAGGGCACTGACGCGTGAGGCTGACTCAGACCTTCATCTACAGTGGGGCTCCCTGAGGGGGCACAAGCAAAGGACATGTGAATCTGGGAGATCAGCTCTTAGCTGACAGTGACCCAAGTTAGGAGGGAGAGAGAAGTACTAACCTTGATTGGGGCTCCAGGGGAGTTTGGAACTGTTCCTTCTACTACATAGCACGGTCTCAGAGTAAAAGAGGGGCTGGTACAAAACAGCCTGAATTCCGGAACAAGTGCACCAGCCATAATTTGTGTGTTTACTGGCCGTCCCTGTTTGTGGGAAGTGAAACACTGTGTCCTCTGGCTGATTTACAATCCTTTTGGAGAAGAATTCGAATAAGACAAACATTACTTATGGATGACACTAGATTTCTTTTTAAAACATATATTGCAATTGATGCAGTTTATAATCATCGTGAGAAGTGGTTACATGTATATATGAAAGGTTCTTTTTTTAATAAATTGAGTTTATTGTATATTTTAGGAATACATTATGACCACACTCATCACTGAGAATTTGTACTGGTACATGATATACCTCTGTTCTTAGTTTTCCCTTTATCCCCTTATCCCCCATATACATAACCTTTCTACTTTTAACCATCACATTTTTTTCCTTCTTTACTTTCCCTAGCCCTGCACCAATTCCTCTCTTCTTCTTTTCTTCCTATTTCACAATACTTTTCATACATTTTGGACTTCACAAATGATATGGTATTTAGACATCTGTGTCCTATTTATTTCCCTTATGACTATAGCACCATTTAGTTATACATGTTGTTAATTTATCACTTTTCTTGGCTTAGCAATACTCCATTTTATTTTATTTTTTAAAAAATCATATCTTCTTTATCCAGTCTCAAGTTTATGGTGATTTTGGCTGTTTCCGAGATTTGGCTACTACAAACTCTGCTTCTATAAATATGAGTGCACATTATGTCACTGATGAGATGCTTTTAATTTTTTTTCATAAATATACCCAGCACAGAAATAGCAAGGTTAAATGGGACCACTAATCATAGTCTTTTGAGGAATCTCCACACTGCTTTCTACAGTGATTGCACCACTCTACCTTCCCACCAACAATGGACAAGCATTCTTTTCTCCCCGCAACTCTACCAACATCTGTTGTTGGTTGATTTAATGATAGCAGCCATTCTTTCTGGAGATAGAATCTCAGTGTTGCTTTCATCTGGATCTCTGGAATGCCCCCATGACATTGAACATTTTTTCCACAGGTTTATTTGCTGCTTCTATTTCTTCATCTGAAAACTGTTTGTTCATTTTAGAAACCCACTTTTGAATTGAATATTTACATTTGGGGAGGGTGTCTGACATTTTACTTTCTTTATATATTCTAGATAGTAGACTTTTGTCTGAGGAATAGAGCCAGGGATATAGCTAAGTGGTCTCATGCCTGGCAAGCACAAGGTCAAGTTCAATCCATGGTGTGGGGGGTGGGGGAGAGGCATCAGACTTTAAGTGGCCTTGCATAAAGATTTGATAATAC